>JAPKLY010001168.1:25251-60850 GCA_026898435.1 Prunella vulgaris
CATCAGGGGTTTTGGGATCTAATCAAAATACTCAGATTGTCCCAACATTATTTAATAACCTTGATCTTATTCATTTAGTTTGCTGGATGAGTATTTTTTGACTCTATCAAGATGAATGATCAACTGGAGAGACGCTATCAGAGGAGATTGAAGAAAGAAGGAAAAGTAGTGCCCCGGAGGAGACAAGAGGGTAAATTTATTCCTGGATAAGACGAACCTCTGATTGATGGGTCTATTGAGATCTTCACTCACGACATGACAGAAGCCATGATTTCACTCTGGAGAACAATCAAGGCCAGAGCATTCATTCAGTTTTATGTGCTTAGAGGAGAAGATACCAGATTTGCTGAGGAGAAGAATAGAGAGTTCAGAGATTAGATGAAGGAGAACTATTCAGCCTTCTTTAAGTTCATCACTGAGGTCATGGTCAAACTCAGTGCCCAACCTGAACTTCCTGAACTTGAACTCTTTTCTACACCCACTGATGACAGTGGAAATCTCGACTGGGTGGAGATTCGAAGGATTTGGTTGGACATGGTGACTCATTTTCTCCCAACTCTCCCTGATACTTCAGTGCCTACTCTGAAGGCTATTGAGAAGAGATTTTTTGACTGGATGCAAGTACCTATCAACTGCAGAAAATCTTTAGTGTAATAGTCCAGCTGAGTCAGCTGAGGGTAGGATTCTGATCTCCTTGTAACATTCATTTTGATTAATGAAGTTTTTAATTTCCAGATAACTTCTTGTTGTCAGCTGCACTTTATTTTTTCTGTCTAAGGGATCTTATCTAAAGATCTTCTTTTCTGTCCTATTTTTGATCTTATCTTAATTTGTTTATCTTTTGAGATCAGCTGAGTTGGTTTTGATATCATCAAAAAGGGGGAATTTGTTAGGATATTCTTGTTAGATGTTTTGATGATATGATAAGCCAATCAGCTTGTAATAGGACCAGCTGAACCTGTTAGTCAGCTGATGAATAGTTTGGATTAGATAGATTATTAGTAAGGGGAAATCAACCTTGCTGCCTAGAAGATCCAAAGCTATCATAGAGAAGTAGACCAGCTAAGGCTTTGAAGACTTAGCAGGTTCCAGAAGACAGAAGACTTGAGCAGCTGACACTGGAGTACCTGGAGTACAACATCAGAGGAGTCAGTTCAGCTGATATTAGAAGATCAGCTGAGCATGTCGCAGACAAGACAAGGGCCAAGGACTTTTATTCCAGACGAAGTCCAAGACATCAGCTGAGGTGCACATTAGCAGACTAGCACATCAGCTGAGGTCTAAGTATCAGCAGACTAGCACATCAGCTGAGGTCCAAGTATCAGCAGACCGATACACCAGCTGAGGAGACAGATCAGCTGGAGTCTTGTGCTTCACCCAGATTCTACGGAATCACGCCAGGGTTGACTTGCGACAATGAGAAGATTCCCAGAATAGAAGATCAATCAATCAAGAGGACAAACTTGATTGATTGGGCATCGCGAAGATATCTGGGAATCATTAGGAAGATTCAATCAATCCTGATGATTGATTGATTCCTAAATTAAGGGATTTCAGATCTCTAGTAAATCCCGATGGCTAGTTGATTTGAACCTATAAATAAGAGTGCCAGTGAAGATCTCAAGTATCGATGCACACGCGTTTAAGCTTGCCAAAACTCTATAAAAATCTTCACTCGTACTCAACACCATTCTTTCATATTAATCTTTTGTAAGCTTTATATAAGCTGTTAGAAGTCGACTGCTATTCTAGCATAGACTATTGTAAGAGAGTTTTTGCTCTCAAGTGAGTGAGTGAGTGAGAAAGTTAGTGGAGAGACCCACAAGTCCAGTTGGATTGTGGAGAGTGGAGTAGGACCTTCTGTCCGAACCACTATAAATCTTGTGTCTTGCTCTTTACTTTTATGCTCTTATTTGTGCACATAACTTTCTAAAAGATTTTCATTAAAAAAAATAATCGTTTCCGCACAAACTTCACAGCTCACATTCTATAAAACCAGACTGCTTTCAAAGTAATCTGCTGATTTTTTAAATAGGCTTAAATCGAAAAAGTTTTGAAACCTTTCAAGTTTATTCAACTCCCCCTTCTAGACTTGAACTTGTGTTTCTTTCTCTTAAACCTGCCTTTGGGACCAACAAAAGAGGTGTTGGCTTCCCTAAGTCCTCTAAAGGGAAGAAAAAGACACAGGTTCAGGGAGCTGATAATAAGGGAAAAGGGAAGAATAAGAAGAGGAGGGATCAGTCTGGAACATCCCAGAAGGGCAAGTCCAAGAAGAACCCTTCTCCACCCTCAGTTATATTTTAAGTACCACCCAAACCTGCAAAATCAGCTAATGCTGTTGTATATGACTCATTCAAAGGCTCCAGCAGGACTTACCCTTATAATCAGACCACCAGACCTGGTGTTCTAAGACATCCTCCTAAGAGAAACCCTCTGAAGGAGATTGTCCTTGTTGATAAATATGGGAGATGTATAAGGTCTCTTAAACCTCATAAGGGTGATCTATTCATATGGATCCCTAAAGAACTGCCTCTTGACCCTCCTGGACCCAATAGGGTACTTATTGCCTAATTTAATTTTCAGGTACACACAAGCTCAGGAGATCGGACAAAAAGCTGATATCATATGAGAAGATGATCAAATCAGATGAGCTGAGTGTGATGAATAGATCCAAATGCTGACATATACCCAATTAAGGGGGAAGGCCTACACTTATGTGGAAGAATCAACGGAGATTTGTGTAAGGGGGAACATCAGCTGAGGTGTCCAGCTGACCTCAGAGGTAGCTGATCAGCTGATCTCACATGCACAGACGACCCTTGCACAATAGAAGACTTTCAAAAGAAGTGTCAAGCAGTCTGCAGTTCAGAAGGGCTCCCAAAATCAACTCTAGATGATTTTCAATAAATTTCAAAAAAAGAAAATCCACTACTTGAGCTGTCAGACGTTGGAATTTTGATCTAGGACGCCATAGTTCATTGCTTAGCAATGATCTCAATCAGAATCATCATTACGCTTCCAGAATGGTATTATAAAGCCAATTATGAGCCCGGTGCAGAAAGATTTGCCAATTTTGACTCCTGTCGACAATCACTACTGGGAGCCAAGAATTCATATACAAGATGTCCAACATATGTTCTTCAAGAAGAAGTCGGATGGTTTTTAATCAAGGGTGAACATCAGATGAGATTAGGCAAACCAGCTGATTGGAGGAAGATCAAAATTTCCTTGGGTTTTAACATCATCAAAAAGGGGAAAATTGTTGGGAAGAATCCCTTTGTTTTAATGATGTTAAAACCAGTTAACCTTGAGGAGATCAGCTGAGGTGGACGTCAGCTGAGGTCATATCAGCTGAGATCGGGTCAGCTGAGGTCAGGTCAGCTGAGGGCCAAACACCAGACGAGGACGAGGACAGCTAATGGACAACCAAATCAGCAGAGGACCACCCAGATCATCTGAGATATGTTCAAGACAGTTATGCTTAACATACCAGCTAAGTCCTGAACATATCAGACGAGGACCACCAGCAGCAGCTGAGGTCGTTTGAAGTTGATGCTTAGAAGATCTACTCACAGAAGGTCAATTATGTCAAGAGGACAAAACCACAACAACAGCTAGATGATTTCCAGAATCATAGGCAATCAATCAAGACAATCATATAGAAGATCAAACCAAGATGGAAAGATTTAAACATGGAGATCAAGAATCAATCAATCACTTTGATTGATTGATTACATATTTATAGGATTTCAAATCCAAGTTAACTCTAACGGCTAGTATTTGACACCTACAAATATGAGTACCAGAGAGGAGATTTCAAGAGGTTACACACACGATTAATCTAGCAGAATCGCTGCACAATTCTCTTTGTACTCACACAACCCTACATAATTATTTATCATTTGAATGACTTTGTAGAAGTCTAGAAGTTAGTAGCAAGCCTGTACTAACAGATTGTAAAAGAGAGGTTTTCTTTCGAAGATTGTAAGGAAGAAAGATAAATAAGTAGTGAGTAGATAGCCCCTTAAGTCCAAGTTAGATTGAGGAGAGTGCATGTAAGACAAGTTGGTCCGAACCACTATAAATCTTATGTTTTTACTTGTTTTATTTAATTGCTCATACTCACTGTACTAAATAAAAGCTTTTCTTAAAAAGGATTTAACTAAAAACGTTTCCGCACTAAGATCATTGCGCACTCAGCTGATTGTAAAGTCAGCTGATTTCCAAATAAGAAGACTCAAAGTCTTCTTTAGGGACCAACAGTTCTCATCTCGAAACCTCCATAATGATGACCAAAAGGAGTTGTTGAGATAAAACTGTAGAATTTAAGAAGAATATGCTATGCCGTAGGTACCACTTTTTTGATGGACGTGGTGACAAAGGTGATATTGGCGGAGCAGCCGAGCCTGGATGCTCTAACTAAGGGAAGACTTTGTACTGCCAGAGCAATTCTGGATGGGGTACATACAAATTAGGTGGGTCTCTTCTGGCGTAGGTTGGAGCAGGAGGCCAAGAGATTCACCAGGGACCCTTTGCCCAAAGGGAGGACTTTGTATGGGTTGAAATCTAGGTGTTCAATAGTCACCAAGGTTGCTATTCTTCTGCATCATCTGATGCCAGCATGTCTTTCATGAATGGTGGATGGAAAACTACCCCAGATCCAAGTTTTTGCTGGGAGAGAATGATAGAATTCTAGGAGACCCAACTCAGATGCTGAGGGTACTCCTAGAGCTGCTCCAGTTGCAGCTGCTTCTGCTGGAAAGAAGAAGCAGAAGAAAAGGAAGGCTCAGGGATCTGCTGAGCGTGCTGAAAAGTAAAAGAAGTCCAAGGGGGACACTAGCTCTGCCCAGAGGAAGTTCTCATTTGATGATGAGGACACAGTTCCTCTGGGCAGAAGGAAGAAGACTGCTGCTACCAGGACCACTACCCTCGTTGATGAAACGACAGAAGAGGAGCAAGGCAGTGGCTCCCCATACCTGGAGCATTATCCTGGTCCACATGCTGCTGAGGAAGAGGAGGAACCACCAGCAGTAGATGCGGCTAGACCTCAGAGGAGGACTGAAGTGGTTCACTTACCTTCTTCAGATGAGGCATCACCAGCTGGGTCTCCATTCGACGCCCAACCAATAAGGTCAGCACACCATACACCCTCTTCTCCCCCTACACACACCCATACTCATTCCCCAACCTCATCTCCTAGACACATCAATCTCCCACACGACACCCCCACATCATCTCACCCAAATCAACCCACTTCCTCACCCATTCACACAGATATCCCAGCTGACCCATCACCATCCACTTACCCGCGTGGCAATGACCCAGAGGACATAGCTGCCTCTGGTGAGCCATCAGCTGCCCCTGAACCTCTCAACCCTGACCCCGTATCGAGTGAACTTCCCATATCCCCGACTGCTCATGACCCATCAGCTCATTTCTTCACAAATCTTCGCCATAAGGGCAACATAGAGAGGAGTATGATAGTCTCAGCCATAGCCCACATATCCTATCATATTCCTGACCTTCTTCACCACTAAGCCCCCCTTGACCTGCTGGCTGAAGGGCTTGTCTGAGGCCTAGCCAGAGAGGGCCCAGTCGCCATCTTCTTGAACCCCATTGAGGAGATGGGCGAGGCCAACTTTATGGGGTGGGAGGACGCTCTAAAGGGTACCTTAGGAGTTAAGAGACCCTCTGTGTTGACTACTCCAGAAGGCTTGCTAAGGGTTGCCAGGGCAGTGCTCTTGAATGATGGAATTGCACTTGACTGCCCTGAAACCGTGGAAGTGGAGTTTGTGGCTAACTTTGAACTCAGAGAGGAGACTAGGGTGACCTCAGATCTACTGATCCGCATGCAGCAGTTTTTTAATGATCAGATCAGGGAAGTCAAGGCCACACTGAATGCTGCAAAGACAATGGCCCTCTATCTGATAGAAAAGAGCGTACAACAGTCCATCAGGGGCCAGAGGACCTAGCTCATTGGTAAGCTGGAGGAGAGACTTTGTGCAGCCAAGTCTGAGTTCATTTTCACTCAGGCTGAATTTGAGAAAATTGGCCAGAAATATCTCGATGAGGCCAAGCTGTGCTCAAGGCTGAATTGTCCAATGTTGATAATCTGAAGAAAGCATTGGACACGGAGATAGAGCTGCGACAGTAGGGTCAGGAGGACCTGCGTGCTGAATTGGTCAAGATTCCTTCTTCGCTTCCCTCTTCGTCTGCTATTGATGATATCAAAATAGGGGAAGGGAAGAACTTAGCTGACATTGCTACTCACTTAGCTGAGATTGCTTCTTTGAAAACTGAAGTTGCTGCTCTGAAGGAGATGATGCTGACCAACAATGGGATCATGGCAGCAAGGGTTCAAAATGTTGAGGACTACATCAAGGATAGGGACATTGCAAGGAAGCGTGCCTAGGAGATGAATGACCTCAGACTGGCAGAGGCTATTTAGAGGGAAGAAGAGCAAGAAGAGGGTAGAGAGCAGTAGAAGAGGATTCTGCACCATGACCTCGATCTGAGGATTGCCAAAGAATTGCAGATGGCTGGGGCGCATGAGACTCTTGAGGATCGGAACAAAAGACATGAAAGGAAAATGAATGATCAGCTGAACCGTTGTACCTCAGGAGGATGAAGAAAAAATGAAGGCAGGTGCCCCAGAGCAGACGGCAGAAGACCTCAGTCTACATCCCCGATCCTAATGATCCACTGGTGAACGGACACATTTAGTGGTTAATCAGCCATATGTCAAAAGTTCAGATAAACCATTTGAGGCAAATCAAAATCTAAGGGTTATCCAGTTCTACATTCTGTGGAAGGAGACCAGAGGAGAAAAAGAAAGAAATGAAGACTACAGGAACTGGATGAGGAGGAACTTCCCAGATTTCTTCAAGTTCATATCTAATGTAATTCTGGGAGCTCTCGCCCAACCAGAGTTGCCAGAGCTAGAGTATTCATTATGCCTCAAGACGCCAGAGGAAAGCCTGATTGGAGAAGTATCCAGAAGACCTGGTCAGATCTTTTTGCACCTTTCTTATGCGCTCTGTCTGATGGATCAACGCCAGCTCTAAAGAAAATAGAGAAGAGGTTCTTGGATTGGATGCAGGTACCAGTAGAGGATAGGATCTCTTTGCTGTAATAGCCCGGCTGAGTCAACTGTTGGATAGGTATCCTCTTTACTTATACTTCTCTATCTTGTTGAATGAATTGTTAATGCTTGTTCGTTGCTAAGTCTACAGCTGTAGCGTTAACAACTCTACAGTTGAGTGACTTTGCAACTGCAAGTTTCTGCTTGTAGAGATTTCTTAATTTTCTAAGTTCAACTAAGCAATTTAGAGATTCTTACTGAATCCTTTTACAATCCTAACATCCCAAATTACCTCTCAAGATTGAAAATCTTTATTCACACATAGGTTTAGTGAAAATATCTGCTAGATTCAAATCAGTATAAGTCTTAGTCAATTTCACATCCTTTCTTTCTACATGGTCTCTTATGAAATGATGTCTTACATCTATGTGTTTTGATCTAGAGTGTAGCAATGGATTCTATATAATAGCAATAGCACTTGTATTATCAGAAAGTATAGTGGTTTCTCTTGCATCAATCCCATAGTCTTGTAATTGATACTGCATTCATAAGATTTGTGCACAACAACTTCCAGCAGCAATGTATTCTGCCTCAACTGTTGATAGTGCAATATAATTCTATTTTTTACTATGCCATGCCACTAACCTTTCACCAAGAAATTGACATATGCCACTTATACTCTTTCTATCAATTTTGCAACTTGCAAAATCTAATTCAGTGTAGCTTATAAGTTCAATTCCTCCTTCTTCAGGATACCAAAGTCCTAAATTTTGTGTAGACTTGACATATTTGATTATCTTTTTTACAGCATTTAAGTGTGATTCCTTAGGATTGACTTGGAATCTAGCACATACACGTACTGCAAACATAATGTCAGGTCTGTTTGCTGTGAGGTATAGCAGTGATCCAATTAGTCTCTTATACTTAGTTACATCAACACTTTTGCCATTGTCATCTTTGTCTAAGCTTACTGAAGGTGTCATAGGTATATTGGTAGGCTTAGAGCTGTCCATTCAAAACTTCTTTATAAGCTTTTGAGTGTACTTAACTTGATTGATGAAAATCCAATTTTCATCTGCTTGTCTTGTAATCCCAAAAAGAAATTCAGATTTCCCATCATGCTCATTTCAAATTTCTCTTTCATGAGCTTAGATAACTTTCTGCATAAATCTTCAATGGTTGACCAAAAGATTATATCATCAACATAGATTTGAACAAGTAGGATGTCATCTCTATGTTGTAATCTGAATAAGGTCTTGTCAACTACACCCTTTTTGAAACCATTCTTGATTAGATGATCACACAAAGTATCATACCATGCTCTTGGTGCTTGTTTGAGTCCATATATGGCCTTTCTAAGCTTATAAACTTTGTCTTCTGCTGTATATTCTTCAAATCCTGGTGATTGTTCAACATACACTTCCTATGATAGTAAACCATTTAGAAATGCACTTTTCACATCCTTCCTGAACTTTGTGCTTGGTAGACCTCTTACAAGTCTGTTATTCACAAGGTAATTCATGGTCTTAAAGTTAATGTGATTCATTCTCTTGTGGCACAACCAGTTAACTTCATTGGAATTATATTGCTAGAAAGTAGGTAGTCTTTGAATGTGTGGGTGCGTGAGTGTTTATTCTATTTTACAGAATGTTGGAACACTTTAGACAACATTTACACAATGGAAGACTTAAACAGAAATTACAAACTAAATTTAAAAGTTTTCATACACTATAAATAGTGCATGAGTACTGCAGGGCAAAATTTCACTAATAAGAATAGTGATTACAAATAAACAATCAAATCTGACACATGTGATCTACACGAGTGAACGTACACCTTAAATACAATCTCTGAGTTCTATGTCTAACCTATTTCTAGGATATTCAAACTCTATAGAAGGTTGTGTATTGCGAAGTGTGAAAAGCTATTAAACAATACTGTTGTGAAGCGCGAAAACTATCAAACAATGTGAAGAAAAGAAACCTTAGACCTAGACGTGTGGTATCGAATTGGTCATATTTTTTCTTCTCTTGATTTGTGCTTCCCATGCATCCTTTATTTATAGGCAACTTTAGATACAAGCTCAACTATCTTCAGATCATGGTAGAGGGATCTAGAGTCTTCCTATGCACTAAGCTCCACTAGTTTGTAACTGCTCGATAACAGCCCATGATGTCTTCAATTACTCACTCTAAAAATGCAACCGCCTGGTCTTTTTTGTACTTGGTCTTAAACCTGCATGTTTAAACATTGAAAGACAACATCTAATAATCAAAGTTAGTGTTTAGGAGTAAAGGAAAATGTCTGATGTTTCCAAACAATGTTGCAACATATTGCACAACATTAGGTAAACATCAACAATCTCCCCCAATTTGGTCTTTCTACTACCACACACCTGATGTTGGAACATACAGAAATGTTTTAATAATAGAATAATGCAAATCAACATCAAGCAAATGACATCATTGCTAACCAAATTCGAACAGAAATATAAATGGCAGAAATTTAAAAATTGTATCACTAAGCACCAAAACACTGTGCTTAGGCCAAAAAATAGAAATATAAATCCTAGTAACTATTGTTCAAACATCCACAAACTTTTCAAACTTAAACATTTAAACTTAAATCTCCCCCTCAGACTGTGCTCTTCATCCATCAATTTGCCTCTGGTGCGGCAGCAACTGTGGCAACATTTTCATCAACATTTTGGACAGCACCCCAAAAAATAGAAATATAAATCCTAGAATTGAATTTGCAGGAACTTGCAACTGTAATGTTCAAGAAGCCTTGTTTGCCAAAATCGTGTATGATTTCCACGCAAGTGTACGTGGTCGTTGTTGTCGTGGCAAGTTAACCAAGTTAAATATTGAACACAGGGAAACGATGCGATATCAAGCAAGTATTGAATGTCTACAAAAGACTAATAGATAGGAAAGCAAGAAAACAATCATGGTTTCTATCAACTAAATCAAGCAATAAATAGTGAATCCTAACTATCACCTCTTAGAGATGAGCAAGAGTGGAATGAGTGCATGGAAGTAATCCTACTATGGTTCCTCTAGTGTCTTATCCATCCTAGCATGCAAAAGGTCTCTTGGTGTATTAATCAAGCCAACTAGTGTTTAGATCTCTCTACAACACAAGGTAAGGGCTCTATTGGATGTCCAGATCTAAACATCATGAATATTAACTAAAACAAGAGAATTAAAGGAAAACTTACCAAATGTAGATGAATGGAAATACAAGCATCAAACCTTGGAAAGCTATCTCTTGATCCAAAGCTCAAAATCATAAAACAAACCGTAGAATCGAAGCTAATAACGAGACTAATCTAATGGAACAAAAGGATTAAAGATCCAATGGTTGGATCAAAAGTAATTATAGAGAGAAGTATGAAATCTAACTAAGAACCCACTAAGTAACCTCTAATCACTCTCTCTAAAACTACCTAATGATCTAAGTAATGAATAATGATGAAAAGTGGCTTTGAGAATCTGATCCTTGAATATTTATAGTGCCCACAATGCTTGGTCCAATATGCCCTTCATTAAACGCGCGAAAAGACGAAACAACCCTTAATTTTGTGAAGAACCGGACCTGTGCACGAATTGAAGAAGCAGATGCACGAACATGCTCGTGCGGATGTGCATGCAATTCAGCAATCGCACGAACCAGGGATTCGTCGCACGAACCAGGGATTCGTCGCACGAACCCAGGCTATTGGTGCACGAACGTGGCTTGTGGTCGCACGATCCCAGCTTGGCTTCGTTCGGTTGATCCTCGACTTTTTCATTTTCTTCATATCTTGAGTTCTAGAGCTTGACATGGTATATCATTTGCCTTCATTGGATCAACTCACAATTTCTAAACTTTTACGAACTTGCTCGTCTTTTGCCAATTTTGCTTGTTTTCACTACAAAACATAACTTTCTAGCCAAAAAGGATTAAATGCACAAAGTATAAAATTTTAGGGTCAAATATGAACATAAGCACATCAAAACCATAGAGAAATGGATGCAAAAAGATGTAATTATGACCCTAATCACACCCCCAAACTAGATTGTTGCTCGTCCTCGAGCAACGAAGCGATAAGATAGGGGAATAATTGTATCAATGAAGCATCAAGTACAAGATCAAATGCCATGGAATCATCTATCAATATCATGCAAGTCTAGAATGCAATCTCATCTAATCAACCATCAACAATGAATCAACAAGCAAGATATCAAATCAATGAGTCAAGATCCTCACAAGATAAGTGTTTAACTCAACCCTCAAGTGTATAAGTTCTCTCAATCATCACACCACATGCATATACTACCATAAGCTTGACTCAAGTCTACATTCTCCACCACTTGAATGACAAATCATTCACACATCATTGAGGACTTTCATAAGGTTGTAGTGTTGGCTCTTTGGTAGGGAAGGAACATATGGATAAAAGTGACTAAGTATGATTAGTAAAGCATAGAAGGAATCAAGTAATAGTCATTCACCTCTTCATGCAATTGTGCACACTCTCTTCATGCATCTTCTAAATCACACTTTCAAAGATCATTCTTCCCTTTTTGACAAGTTGTGATCATACTTACAACACAAGTCAACTTGACCAATTTTTTGCAAAAAGTCAACCTTTTTTCACATGCTTTTCTAGCACTTGCTTTTGAACCTTCTTTTCACATCAATCCATGCATAGAATTTTTTCAACTAAGGCCACCAATTTTTTCATCAAATCACCAATCTTCCTTCCTTCTTTCCACTCTACTAATCATAAGGACAAGAGAGTTCCAAAAAGGAAGGAAAATGGCTTAAAGTGTGGTTAGCCAAAGGAAAGGATAATAGGCACAAAATGGTGAGCAATGGATAATAATATCAATGGTAGGCTCATAGGGCAAAATAGCTCAATATATATCAAAGAAATGCCTCAAATCATATCATGTAAAATCTTCATCTAATGTAGCCTCAAATAAGACCAAAGCCAAGTTCTAGAGTATAATGCACATGTGTGGAACTCACATCAAAGAATATCATCCATTCAAGCTTGAAATGGGCATCAAAAGCTAAAAACTCACGGGTTAGGTTGATCAAGACTCATATCATATCGAAAATGCTCATATCATCAAAGTATCAAGCATCATAAAATCCATAACAAACTAGACAAAACTTGAATCAAGAGATAAATCCACTATATCAAACTAATACTATCAACATCATCCACACAATCATAAATATATCTCATGCCACACTACTCTCAACTAGCAACAAAATGGCAATAATCAACAAGCAAAATAAGACATCATAATAGGCACAAGATCCCAAAACATCATAGAACCACAAGAATCAACATAAGTATAGCATTGCAATGAGATTTACGAAACGAACACACCCCCCAAACTTTTTGGACCAAGGGTCTAAAAAGTTTGGCAAAGAGTGAAGAAAATATCATGCAATGCATCAATCAAAGCAAAAAATACCACAAGAGTCACAATTAAGCTCAAAATAGCAATCTACAATCGAACAAACTAACATGAGGAAAAGGAAGCAAGTAAACAAGCATAAGTAAGAAGGGAGTATAGAAAACATACCTAAGGAAGGAAATGCAGAGTAGAATTGTAGAGCTTTGAGTTCCAAGAATTTTCCTCTCCTCTTCTTGTGTTTTTTTAGAATAGTGTATGTGCAAAAATATGTGTGTTTATGTGTGGAAAATGGTGTACAATGGTGTAGGAAGAGAATGTGATCAATACAAGAAAAATGGTCAAAGGAACTTACCTCGGAAGGCGCACTTGATCAGCCTTGGTGAGCCGCTCAGACGGCTCCTGGTGGAGCGAGATTTTTCGCCCTAGGCCGTAGTGAATAGCTCGGACACTGATTAGGGTCATAATTGCATGTTTTTGTATCCATTTCTCTATGGTTTTGATGTGCTTATGTTCATATTTGACCCTAAAATGTTATACTTTGTGCATTTAACCCTTTTTGGCTAGGAAGTTATGTTTTGTAGTGAAAACGAGCAAAATCGGCAAGAGACGAGCAAGTTCGTAAAAGTCCAGAAATTGTGACTTGATCCAATGGAGGCAAATGATATACCATGTAAAAGATTTTGAATAGAGGGTCACAACGGAAAAAGAATCGAGTCAATCGGAGCTCTAGAACTCAAGATATGAAGAAAATGAGGAAGTCGAGGATCGATCGAACGAGTTGAAGCCGGGCTTGTGCGCAACCAAGCCTAGGCTCGTGCGACCACAAGCCCAGATTCATGTGATGGAGCCCTGGTTCGGGCGGTGAAGGGCTGAACGAGTGACCGCATGAACCGGACTCGTGCGGCCACTATGGTGCACTCGTGCGGAGGTTCGGGCAGGCCCAATTTCGAGGGTTGTTTCATTTTTTCGCGCGTTTAATGAAGGGCATTTTGGACTAAACATTGTGGGCACTATAAATACTCCAAGGATCAGATTCTCAAGGCAATCTAGTTTAGAATCAAGTCATAATTCAAGTTCTTAGATTATATTAGAGAGAGAAGTAGTTACTAGTTGGGTTCTTAAGATTTCTACTTACGATTTCATCGATAACTTTTGATCTACCGCTTTGATCGTTGATCCATTTATTCCTGCATTCTCGTCTCGACTAGAGCTACGTTTCTACCAATTGAATTTCATTTTCCATTGCCGGATTGTTACATAGCATTTTAGAGGTAATTTGTATCTTTCCAATTTTCTTTGTAATAGGTAATCTCTCTAAATTTCTTTACATTTCTTGTATGATGATGATTGTTACTAGCTTAATTGTTCTTTTGTTTACCAAATTAGCCATGGGCTAATTCCTTTTTGTGTTGGTGTATGATTCCTATGGAGTAATGTGGTAATTATGTTGATCTTTTGAATGCTATGAGATGTTGTATGATCAATTCTCTCCATTGATGGATTGTATGAATGCTTTACATGTGTAGTTGATCATAAGGGCCATTAGGGAGTTAGTCTCAATGAGAATTGGTCTATTTTCCTAAATCTTCTTGTAATTAGGCCAATGCATGGTAAGTGTTTGATTAAAGTCCTAAGATAGTGAGAATTATCCTTAGAGAATTGGAAGAACAATTAGAGGCTTTAATGTGTATCTAGGGAGACCTTTGTGCATATTAGAGTGGCTAGCCGATTGATAGTACAATACCTCATAGCATGATAAAGTGATACCTCACCATGTGAAACATAGGATAGTACACTAGCACATATCTTTCACATTTGCTCACTTTGCAACCCAAGGTGATAGGTAGTTTACTTCTTTGGCGCATTAGTAGACATTAGATACCTTTTCCCTTTATTGCTTTGTTTGCTTTCCAATTGAAACAACAATTTTCCTTACAAGACCCCATCTCCCTGTGTTCGATAAATATTAAACTTGGTCAACTTGCCATGACGATATAGCGATCACGTACACTTGCGTGTGGACACTTTTTGAGTAAACAAGTTTTTGGCGCCATTGCCGGGGAGACGGCTAGTTTGTTTGGTTGTTTGTTGTTTCCTTTATTTTCGATTGGTACTATTGTGAGAGTTTGATACTTGGTAATTCTTGCAGGATTTTGTGAAAGTAAGATGGATCGATACAACTACTCTTCCTATCATCCACTAAATACTCAACCTTCTACATCATATACTTACCATCCTTACACCTACCAAAATGAAAGAACCTACCAACCCCATCATACATCACATAACTATATGCCTTCTACATCCTACCATCAAGGAGATTCCACTTATATCCACGAAACACTACATCTTATACTCAAGAAATTGGACAACATAAGAAGTGAAGGATATAGGCATTTAGATGAAACAAACCAAAAGTTTGATGCAATTTTCCGAGATCAAGGAGCTAAAATCAAGAGCTTAGAGGTACAAATGGAACAAATATAAAGAAAATATGGGCAAAGGGCTCGAGAATGCAAGTCCTATTTGATTGAAGCTCAATTGAGAGAAGGGTGTAATGCTATTGAGTTAAGAAGTGAAAGAAGATATGAAGGACCGAGTGCCCCTACTTGTGATGAGGATGGAGAAAAGGGGGTAGGAGAGGACAAGATTGATGATATATATGAGGGAATTGATATGGAATACTCTATTCCAATAGGTGAGGAAGGTGGGGAAGAAGAGGAAAGCAAGGTGGAAGAAGGGGTGGTGGAAGAAGGAGAAAAGAGTGGAGGTGAAAAAGAGGAAAGATATGTTCCTAAGTGGAAAAAAGTTAGAGAAGAGAGGGAAAAGAAGAATAAAGTGGAAGTTGATGAATGGGGGGTGCCAAAGACGGTAGTGCCCATTCCATAACCTCAAAGGTTCGCCAAGAAGAAGCTTGAGGACAAGTTCAACAAGTTCCTTGAAGTTTTCAAGAAGCTTTATATAAATATTCCTTTTTATGAAGCCTTGGAACAAATGCCAAGTTATGCAAAATTTATGAAAGATCTCTTAGCCAAAAGGAGAAGAGTGGAGGGACCGGAAACAGTAAAATTGACTAAGGAGAGTAGTGATGCTTTGACAAGAAAGCTACCTCAAAAAGAGAAGGATCCGGGATACTTCACAATTGTTTGTGACATGGGTAATGGTGTAGTACACAAAGCCCTATGTGACCTAGGAACAAGCATCAATTTGATTCCACTCTCGATCTTCAAAAGTTTAAATCAAGGACACTTGAAGGGGACTTCCACCACTCTCCAATTGGCGGATGGCTCAACTACCATTCCGAATGGTTTTATAGAGGATATACTTGTGAGAATTAAAGATTTCACATTTCCAGCGGACTTCTATGTACTTGATATGGAAGAAGATAAAGACATCCCTCTTATTCTAGGAAGGCCTTTCTTGGCTACCGCCCGAGCGGTCATTGATGTTTATAATGGAGAGTTAACTTTGAAGCTTGGAGGGGATGAACTTCACTTTTCTATCCAAGATGCTATGAAGCATCCAAGGGATAATTCCTATTGTAACTCAAATGATGTTGTAGAGCTTTGTATTCAAGAAGCTTTTGAAAATGCTGAAATTTCTTTCTTTACTTCTAATTATGAGATTCCTAACTATAATGAAGCTAAAGAAAGTGATTGTCTTGTTGTTGATGATGTAGGTGATGAAGATGAAGGATCCATGAACACTCAATTGAAAGAAATGCTCTTAGAAATCAAAGAGGAAGAGAGTACCATAAGGGAAGTGGGAGAAGCAATCAAGGACAAGGAAGAGGAGGCGAGGATTGCATTAAAGACTTTGCCCGACCACCTCAAATATGCATATCTAGATGAACATGAAAGATGTCCGGTAATCGTATCTTCTTCTCTTAATGATGATGAACTTGAAAAATTTTATACTTAGGAAACATAAATCGGCTATAGGTTGGACTGTGGATGATCTTAAGGGTGTCAATTCTTCTTTATGCATGCATAGAATACGTTTAGAAGAAAATGCAAAAACATTAGTCCAACCCCAAAGGCGTGTGAATCCTATAATACAAGAAGTCATTAAGAAAGAAGTGTTGAAATTTCATGGAGCAAATATGATCTTCCCTATTAGTGACAGCCATTGGGTGTCACCCTTGCATGTAGTGTCTAAAAAGGGTGGAATGACTATCATAAAAACTGAAAATAATGAAGTGATTGCTACAAGGGTTGCCACGGGTTGGCGTGTTTGCGTTGATTATAGGGAATTGAATAAAGCTACTTGTAAGGATCACTTTCCCTTGCCCTTTATGGACCAAATGTTAGATAGATTATGTGGTTATCGATACGATTGCTTCCTCGATGGTTACTCCGGATACAATCAAATCATGATTGCACCGGAAGACCAAGAGAAGACTACTTTCACATGTACCTATGGAACGTACGCTTGGAGACGCATGCCCTTTGGTCTATGCAATGCTCCAGCTACATTCCAAAGGTTAATGATGTCGATATTCCATGGGTTAATTGAGCAAATTATGGAAGTGTTTATGGACGATTTCAGTATTTTTGGTAATACCTATGATATATGTTTGTCTAATCTTGAGAAGGTGCTAATTAGATGTGAAGAGGCGAATTTGGTGCTCAATTGGGAGAAATACCATTTTATTGTAAGTGAAGGTGTTGTTCTTGGGCATCACATCTCCTCTATTGGGCTACAAGTTGATCGTGCCAAGGTAGTAGCTATTGAGAAGCTACCTCCGCCTATAAACGAGAAGGGAGTAAGATCTTTTTTGGGACATGGTGGATTTCATCGTAGATTCATTACAGATTTTTCTAAATTGTCTAAACCCTTATCTCGTTTGCTTGAGAAGGATGTTCCCTTTAAATTTGATGATTCTTGTTTGAAATCGTTCAGGTTGCTTAAGGAAGCCTTGGTGAGTGCACCAATCTTGATCACCCCCGATTGGAAAGAACCTTTTGTTCTTATGTGCGATTCGAGTGATTATGCTATGGGGGTGGTGCTAGGAAAAATGAGGGAGAAAAGATTTCATGCAATATATTATGCTTCTAAGACCTTCTCATCAACTCAGTTGAACTACACCACTACCGAGAGAGAGCTTTTGGCCATTGTATATGCTGTGGAGAAGTTTCGTCCATATCTAGTGGGTACAAAAAACCATTGTCTACACGGACCACTCGGCTATCAAGTTTTTGATGACAAAGAAGGATTCCAAACCTCGGTTGATAAGGTAGGTGTTGCTATTACAAGAGTTCGACTTGGAGATTAGAGACAAGTAGGGTAGCGAAAATGTGATAGCCGATCACTTGTCAAGATTAGTGAGGGGAGATGAAGCCTTAGAAGAAAAAGAGGAGATACTCGAAAGTTTCCTCGATGAGCGTATCTTTAGGATTGAAGGAGAAAAAATTTGGAAGATGGAAGATGAGGCTCCTTGGTATGCTGATTTTGCTAACTTCTTAGCAAGTGGAGCAATTCCTTATGGAATGAATTCAAATGCAAGAAAGCGGTTTTACAAGGAGGTATGTCGTTACATTTGGGATGATCCATATTTGTATCGTAAATGTGCAGATTCTATTATTAGGAGATGTATCCCGGATGAAGAGATGAAAGTGTGCTTACCCATTGTCATTCCTTGCCTTGTTGAGGACATTTTGGGTCCATTAAGACAGCTCAAAAGGTATTTCAATGTGGTTTTTATTGGCCTTCGGTTTTCAAGGATTGTCACATGGTTGTTTCTAGATGCGATAGATGCCAAAGAGTTGGGGGTTGTCAAGACGTGATGAGATGCCCTTGAATATTTTTCAAGAAGTAGAGGTCTTCGACGTATGGGGTATCGATTTTATGGGACCCTTTCCATCTTCTCATGGTTATCTATATATTCTTTTGGCTGTGGATTATGTGTCAAAGTGGAAGCAATTCCCACGAAGTTCAATGATGCAAGAGTGGTAATGGAATTCTTAAGGAAGAATATTTTTGCTCGATTTGGTGTGCCAAGATCGTTGATTAGTGATGGGGGTACTCACTTTGTGAATAGAGCGTTGGGGAATTTACTTGTAAAGTATGATGTGAAATAGAAGATCTCCACGGCCTATCACCCCCAAACTAATGGATTGGCGAAGGTGTCGAATCAACAAATCAAGCTTATTTTAGAGAAGACCGTGAGCACTAATAGGAAGGATTGGGCACTTGTTAGGATATCTGTGTTAGATGTTTTGATGATATAATAAACCAATCAGTTTGTAATAGGACCAGCTGAACCTGTTAGTCAGCTGATGAGTAGTTAGGATTAGATAGGTTCGAGTGAGGGGGAATCTACCTTGCTGCCTAGAAGATCCGAAGCTATCATAGAGAAGAAAACCTGTTGGTCCCAAAGGCAGGTTTTGGGGAAGAATACACTTGAACAAGTCTAGAAGGGGGGGGGGGTAGAATAGACTTGTAAGGATTCAAAAACCTTTTTGAAATTTACTGATTTATTCAGAAAATCAGCAGACTACTTGAGGTAGTCTGAATTTTGAAAATAGTGCGCTGTGTATAGTGCGGAAACGTTTTAATGAAAATTTGTTTTTAAGTGATGTGCACAGATAAGAACAGAAAGAAATACGAAGAGACACAGGGGTTTATAGTGGTTCGGACCAACTGTCCTACATCCACTCTCCTCAATCCAACTTGGACTTGAGGGGCTCTCCACTAACTCACTTACTCACTTACTTACACAGTTTTGAGAGTACTACTCTCTTTACAACTTGTCAATGCTATAATTGCAATTGACTTCTCAAAGCTTCTACAAAGCTTTTACAAAGGATATGTATGGATGGTGTTTTTTAGCGTAAGTGATAAAACTGACAGAGTATTGGCTAGCTTAATGTGCGTGTGAATCCGATGCAGAAATTATCACAATTACTCTAATTTATAGGATCAAATAACTAGCCGTTGGAATGGACTAGAAATCTGAGATCCTATAATCTCGTATTCAATCAATCATTGATTGAATTTCCTTCTATATTCCCGTCAGTCTTTGCGATCTTCAATCAATAAAGTTTGTCCCCTTGATTGATTGATCTTCTATTCTGGGAATTTTCCTTTTATGTCGCAAGTTAACCCTTCAAATTGATTCCGAAGAATCTGGGCTGAGCACAGGACCTCAGCTGATCTGTCTCCTCAGCTGGTGTATCAGTCTGCTGATACTTGGACCTCAGCTGATGTGCAAGTCTGCTGGTGTGCACCTCAGCTGGTCTTCTTGACTTCGTCTAAATAAGTCTTTTAACCATGGTCCTTGTCTTGTCTGCGACGTGCTCTCAGCTGATCAGCTAATCTTCTGATATCAGCTGATCTGCTCTTCAGCTTATCAGCTGATGTAAACTTCTATGATGATCTGCTTTCGATGCTCCAGTGTCAGCTGATTAAATCTTTTGTCTTCTAAAATTGGCTAAGTCCACAAGGTCTCAGCTGGTCTTCTCTTCTATGAAAGCTTCGGATCTTCTAGGCAGCAAGGTAGGTTCCCCCTTACTCAAACCTATCTAATCCTAACTATTCATCAGCTGACTAACATGTTCAGCTGGTCCTATTACAAGCTGATTTGTTTTATATCATCAAAACATCTAACACAGATATCCTAACAAGACCAGCTGAGACCTTAAGGACTTAGCCATTTTTAGAGGACAGAAGATTTAAGCAGCTGACACTGAAGTATCGAGAGTAGTTCATCAGAGGAGTTAACATCAGCTGATATCAGAAGAGATAGATTAACTGATATCAGAAGAGATAGATCAACTGATATCAGAAGAGATAGATCAGCTGATATCAGAAGAGATAGATCAGTTGATATCAGAAGAGATAGATCAGATGAAATCAGAAGATCAGTTGATCAGCTGAGAGCACGTTGCAGACAAGACAAAGACCATGGATAAAAGACATATTCAGACGAAGTCAAGAAGACCAGCTGAGGTGCACACCAGCAGACTTGCACGTCAGCTGAGGTCCAAGTATCAGCAGACTGGTACACCAGCTGAGGAGACAGATCAGCTGAGGTCTTGTGCTCGGCCCAGATTCTTCAGAATCATTTTAAGGGTTGACTTGCGACATAGAAGGAAGATTCCCAGAATAGAAGATCAATCAATCAAGGGGACAAATTTGATTGATTGTAGATCGCGATGATTGACGGGAATCAAGATGGAGATTCAATCAAGCACAACGATTGATTGAATACGAGATTATAGGATCTCAGATTTCTAGTCCATCCCAACGGCTAGTTATTTGACCCTATAAATTAGAGTAACAATGATAATTTCAATATTGGAGTTTACACGCATATTAATCTAGCTGAAACTCTGTCAGAATTATCACTTGCACTAAAAAACCCCATTCATACTTATTCTTTGTAAAAGCTTTGTAGAAGCTGTGAGAAGTCAATTGCGATTGTAGCATTGACAATTTTTAAGAGAGTAGTACTCTCGAAGTGTGTAAGTGAGTAAGTTAGTGGAGAGCCCCTCAACTCCAAGTTGGATTGAGGAAAGTGGATGTAGGACAGTTGGTCCGAACCACTATAAATCCCTTGCATCTCGTCTTATTTCTTTATGTTCTTAACTTGTGCACATCACCTAAAACTGATTTTCATTATAATACGTTTCCGTACATTTCACAATGCACATCTTTCAAATTTAGACTACCTCAGTAGTCTGCTGGTTTTCTGAATAACCAAAATAATTTGAAAAAGGCTTATGAATCCTTGCAAGTCTATTCAACCCCCCCTTCTAGACTTGTTCAAAGGTATTCCTCCCTAAAACCTGACTGTGGGACCAACAAGTCGTATCAGAGCTGTGTGTCCAAAAGACCACAGCCTGAGAAAGCTTTTGGTGGTCACCTGGACAGATCCCTGAAAATCTGTTTTTAGAAAATTTTGTGTGCTTTTTATCTAATCACTTGCAGATATGTCTTCCTACAAGAAGAGTGGATCCAAGACGAGGAAGTTGCCAGAATTCTCCATAGAAGACTATGATTACTGGAAATTCAGAATGGAGAATCACCTTGGATCCATTCAAGATCGGATGCTAGATGTTCTGGAGGAAGGGCCAATCAAGTTTTTCTGGGAAGGAGTAAGTGATGGCAAGACTCCAGAGGCTGAGATCAGCGAAAGAAGAGACAGAGAAGAAGAAGAGTGAACTAAACGATGCTGAAAGGAAACTCTTCAACTTAGATCAAGTGGCCAGAACTGAAATCATCGAGACTCTCTCCAAAGAATATATAGAGAAAATCAAGACTTGCAAAACCGCTAAGGAGATGTGGGAGAAACTCTCCTTGATGTGTGAAGGGACAGATCAAATCAAAGTGAATAAGCTTCAAGCCGTTCTACATACCTTTGACACATTTAAAATGAAAGCTGATGAAACCATTGATCAGCTGGATATGAGGCTGACAAACATACTGAATAAGGCAAGCTCCTTAGGAAAGGATTACTCGGAGAAAGAGATTAATAACAAAATTTTGAGATCTCTTACTTCAAGATGGAGAATGAAGGTGACCGTAATTAAAGAGATAAAGAATTTATCTGAGATGAGTCATCATACACTGCTATCTCATCTGAAAGCACATGATTTCGATATCCAAGAAGAAGACCAAGAAGATGAGACACCAATTTCATCAGCCACAAAGAATGTTGCTTTCTCTGCTGCAACTGATAGTCAAGAGAAGTCCTCTACTCCAGAGGACATGAGCTTAAAGGAGCAACTTGCTTTGCTGACCAAGAAGTTTGACAAGATGTCAAACAAGTTCCAGAAATATAGATACCATTGGAAGAAGAATAAGAGTGATTCTTCCAGAAGATACCAGAAGTCATCTGATGCCAGAAGACCATTAGATGAACAGGAGACCAGATACAAGTCTCCAGAGAGAAGGAGGGAACCAAGTCCCAGAAGAGGAGGAGATGGTGTTTGCTTCACTTGCAACAAGCCAGGACATCTCAGTTATGATTGTCCTCAGCTTACCCCAAGGGAGAGAGAAGAGAAGAGGATCAAGAGAGATCGCAGGTTCGCTGATAGGAGAGCTCTGCTGGCACAGGAGGAGAAGCATGATATCAGCTCATCCTCATCCTCATCTGATTTTGAATGAGAGGATGATATCTGCCACATGGCTAAGGTAGAAGAGGTAAATTCTCCTACCCCCTCTGTTAGCTCATCTTGCTCCTCTACCTATTCTATGGAGTCAAATATACACAAGTTGTTATCTGATCTCCAATCCTCCTTAAAAGTTTGTTCTATGCTGGAAGAGGAGAACACTAGTCTGAAAGCTGAAATTCTAAACTTGAGACAAGATCTGGAAAATGCTAGACTACCAGTGATACCCTATGACTCACAAGCTAACAAGTCTGCTAACTTGATAGCAAAATGTGAGGAACAGGAGAAGCTGACAGAAAAGCTACTTTATGAGAATACTGTTTTGAGTGAAGAACATAATCGGCTGACAGCTAAGTTCGATGAACTCTTCAAGCAAAATGAACTGACAATAAAAAATTCACAGCAGCTTCAGCTGAAAGTGGACCAGCTGACTAAGGCAAAGAATGCCGTGTCTGAAATAGCTGAGTCCTCATAAACTGTGAATGACAAAAGGGGCCTTGGTTATTCCAAACCCAAACCACAAAAGAAGAAGAAAGGTGACAGTGGATTAATTAGGGATCCTCGAAAGGGTAAAGGGCCAGCTGAGCCTGCATCTGGATCAGAAGGGCAAAAGAGCAGAGGGACAGAAAAGGTCCCAGCTGGACAGAAGAGCTCCAAAGCTCAGAAGTCTGCTGGTGATCACAAGGTTTCAGCAGAGCAGAAGAGTACTAAAACTCAGAAGCCTGCTGACAACCAACATAAGTCCAAAGTTCAGAAGCTCCGAGACCAGAAGAGGAATCCAAGTCATAGCCCAGCTAAGACAAGGAGACCTCAGCAGAATCAGCAGAGGAATGATAAGCCTGGGTCATCTCAGCAGAGTAAACCCAAGCGAAACAGATCTCAGCCCTGGGTTACTTTTAATGTAACCAAAGTAGGCAAGCCCTCACCGGCTAAGGTATATGAGTCATTCGGAGGCTCAAGCCGAAATTATCCTTTTGAGCAGCCCACCTACAAACCTGCTGTTATCACTCATCGCCCCAGAAAAGATCCTCTGAGGGAGATAATTTTTGTGGACAAATATGGTAGAAGGTTGAGATCCCCTAAACCTCATAAGGATGATCTATACCTGTGGATCCAGAAAGTCGATGCTAACCAATCAGGACCCAAAGATAGGGTACCTAAAACCTGAGTTTTAATTTCAGGTAAAATTTAGCCCTATAGAAAGAGAAGAAGCCAAGGGCCATGTCTGGTATATTGATAGCGATTGCTCGAAGCACATGACCTTTGAGAAGCATCTCCTCCAGGACTTTGTAATGCTTGATGGGCCTAGATTTATGTTCGGTGAAAATAATTTTGGAGTCACCAGAGGAGTAGGCACTCTGCTGATCAAAGGAACAAGAGTTGAAGAAGTCTAGTTTGTAGAAGGGCTTATGCACAATCTTCTGTCTGTATCCCAATTCTGTGACAAGGGATATTCAGTAAGATTCTCTAAGAACTCTTGCCTTGTTATTAATGATTTAAATGAGCAGGTGCTACTAACTGGCCTCAGAAGAGGTAATATGTATCTTGCAGATTTTGCAAGTTGTCCAGCTGATTCATGTTTGGTTGCTAAAAGCTCATTAGAGATCAGCTGGCTCTGGCACAAGAGACTAGGTCATCTGAACTTCAAGACTCTTAACAAGGTTGCAAGGAAGGGTCTAGTCAGAGGTCTACCAAATGAGGTGTTTGTATCTGAGCAGAAGTGTGATGCCTGTCAGAAAGGGAAGCAGACTAAAGCCTCATTCAAAGACGTGCAGAGTACTTCAACATTGAAAGCACTCCAGCTGCTTCATATGGACTTATTTGGACCTGTCTCACCTCTTAGCTTCAGTGGAAGGAAGTACACACTGGTGATTGTTGATGACTATACAAGATTCACTTGGGTAGTGTTCTTGTTGAAGAAGAATGAGACTATGGCCAAGATGTTGGAGCTGTTCAAGAGGATTCAGAAGGAGCTGGACCTCAGCATAGTCAGAATCAGAAGTGATAAAGGTACTGAGTTTCTTAACTCTGTTGTTTCTGACTACTGCAGGGACAATGGTATTCAGCATGAGACATCAGCTGCCAGAACACCTCAGCAGAATGGGTTAGCTGAAAGGAGAAACAGAACCCACAAGGAGGCAGCAAGGACTATGTTAGCTGAATATCAGACTCCTCAAAGATTTTGGGCAGAAGCCATCAACACTGCATGCTTCATCCAAAATAGGTGTCTACCAGTCAAGAGACATGGGAAAACTCCATATTTCTGTACAAAGGTAAAACTCCTAACCTTTCCTCTGTACAGAAGAGATAGATCAACTGATATCAGAAGAGATAGATCAGCTGATATCAGAAGAGATAGATCAGCTGATATCAGAAGAGATAGATCAGCTGATATCAGAAGAGACAGATCAGCTGAAATCAGAAGATCAGCTGATCAGCTGAGAGCACGTCGCAGACAAGACAAAGACCATGGATAAAAGACATATTCAGACGAAGTCAAGAAGACCAGCTGAGGTGCACACCAGCAGACTTGCACGTCAGCTGAGGTCCAAGTATCAGCAGACTGGTACACCAGCTGAGGAGATTGATCAGCTGAGGTCTTGTGCTCGGCCCAGATTCTTCAGAATCATTTTAAGGGTTGACTTGCGACATAGAAGGAAGATTCCCAGAATAGAAGATCAATCAATCAAGGGACAAATTTGATTGATTGTAGATCGCGATGATTGACGGGAATCAAGATGGAGATTCAATCAATCACAACGATTGATTGAATACGAGATTATAGGATCTCAGATTTCTAGTCCATCCCAACGACTAGTTATTTGACCCTATAAATTAGAGTAACAGTGATAATTTCAGTATTGGAGTTTACACGCATATTAATCTAGCCGAAACTCTGTCAGAATTATCACTTGCACTCAAAAACCCCATTCATACTTATTCTTTGTAAAGGCTTTGTAGAAGCTGTGAGAAGTCAATTGCGATTGTAGCATTGACAATTTTTAAGAGAGTAGTACTCTCGAAGTGTGTAAGTGAGTAAGTTAGTGGAGAGCCCCTCAACTCCAAGTTGGATTGAGGAGAGTGGATGTAGGATAGTTGGTCCGAACCACTATAAATCCCTTGCGTCTCGTCTTATTTATTTATGTTCTTAACTTGTGCACATCACCTAAAACTGATTTTCATTATAAAACGTTTCCGCACATTTCACAGCGCACATCTTTCAAATTTAGACTACCTCAGTAGTCTGCTGGTTTTCTGAATAACCAAAATAATTTGAAAAAGGCTTTTGAATCCTTGCAAGTCTATTCAACCCCCCCTTCTAGACTTGTTCAAAGGTATTCCTCCCTAAAACCTGACTGTGGGACCAACAACACTCAAGTTGGATGATACGTTATGGGCATATCGTACGACCTTTAAAACACCATTGAATCTTTCACCTTACCAACTTGTATATGGTAAACCTTGTAATTTGCCCGTTGAGCTTGAGCACAAAGCTTATCGGGCCATTAAGAAGTTGAATTTTGATGAAAAGTTGTATGGGGAGAAAAGGCTTACTCAATTGCTTGAGTTGGATGAATTTAGAGATGAGGCATATGAAAATGCTAAGATTTTCAAGGAAAAGACCAAGAGATGGCATGATGCCAATATGAAAGAGAAGTCCTTTAAAGTGCTCGATCAAGTACTTTTGTTTAATTCAAGATTAAAGTTGTTTCCCGGAAAATTAAAGTCAAAATGGAGTGGGCCCTTTACAATATCAAATTGCTTCGCAAGTGGATGGTACGAATTGATGAATGACAAAGGGGAACTCTTCTATGCTAATGGGCACCGTTTGAAGCTTTACCATAATTCCATGCCAAAAGAAGTGACAAAATACTTGAGGCTATGTGATTTTGAGCCACCATGACTTGAGCTTAAGAGTCGTTCGGCTAGGGGACGTTAACTCCAAGTGCTAGATGGGAGGCAACTGATTAGGGTCATAATTGCATGTTTTTGCATCCATTTCAATATGGTTTTGATGTTCATGTTCATATTTGACCCTAATATGGTATAAATTGAGCTATTAACCCTTTTTGGCTAGAAAGTTGTGCTTATAGGTAAAAACGAGCAAAATGAGAAAGAAACGAGCAAGTTTGAGAAAAGTCCAGAAATTGTGAGTTGATCCAATGGAGACAAATGATATACCATGTCGAAGAGTTCGAAGAGTGGGTCACAACGCAAGAAGAATCAAGTCAATCGGAGCTCTAGAACTCAAGATATGAAGAAAATAAGAAGTCGAGGATCGACTAAGCCTGGCTCGTGTGACCACAAACTTCGACTCGTGTACCCATAGGCACACACTCGTGCAGCAGGCCTCTGGTTCGGGCGACGAGCCACCACACGACCACAAGAAGGGGCTCACATGAGCCCAGTTCGTGTGGCAGCAGAAGGCCACTCGTGTTATGCCCCGGACAGCCCCAATTTCGAGGGCAGTTTCGTCTTTTCGAGCATTTAATGAAGGGCATTTTGGACCAAGCATTGTGGGCACTATAAATACTTCAAGGATCAGATTTCCAAGCATTAGATCTTCGTTATTCCAAGTTCTTAGATTAGTTTAGAGAGAGAATTAGGTAGTTACTTAGTGTGTTCTTAGTTAGATTCAATCTTCTTTCTTCCAAAACTTTTGATCCAACCATTGGATCTTTAATCCGTTTGTTCCATAAGCTTAGTCTCGTTATTAGCTTCAATTCTACGGTTCGATTTATGTTTTCAAGCTTTGGATCAAGAGTTGGCATTTTGGAGGTTTGTAGATTTTATTCAATTTCTTCACCTATGGTAAGATTTCCTTTAATTCTCTTATTTTAGTTAATATTCAGGATGATTCCAATGTTAATTGTTGTTTTGTTCTATCAATTAGCCATGGGCTAATATCCTTGTTGCATGGTTGTATGAATACTATGGTGAATTTAGTTCTTGTTAATCCTATGCATGAATTAGTGATCTTGTTGGATTAGTTCTCTTATTAATGACTTGTATGAATGCTTGGGATGTTAAATTGGATTGAATGGCTTATATGTTTTAGCAATGAAATGATAATTGAGCTATAAGAACCTTATGCATACGAAATGTTTGATATTTAGCTTGTATGACCAATGAGAATTGCATATTAGCCTAAGACCTCTTAATTGAGTGTTAGGAGTTGTAGAGAGATCTAGACACCTAATAGAGCCTTACCTTGTGTTGTAGAGAGATCTAGACACTAGTTGGCTTGATTAATACACCAAGAGACCTTTTGCATGCTAGGATGGATAGGATTCTAGAGGACCCATAGTAGGATTACTTCCATGTACATTTCACACTTGCTCACTTCTTTGAGGTGATATTTAGGATTTACTTTGCTTTGCAATAGTTGATAGAATCCTTGATGGTTTTCTTGCTTTCCTAGCTATTAGCCTTTGTGAACATTCAATGCTTGCTTGATATCGCATCGTTTCCCTGTGTTCGATATTTAACTTTGTTAACTTGCCACGACAACAACGACCACGTACACTTGCGTGGAAATCATACACGATTTTAGCAACCAAATTTTTGGCACCGTTGCCGGGGAAACGATCTCTTTGTTGAGCGAGTTGTTGTTTGTTTACTTGAATGTTTTTTAATGTTGTTGGTTTGTATTGTTTGTTTGCTTGAGCATCCTTGAGTCCCGGCAATGCCAAAACAGGTTTTTTGCGTCGTTGCCGGGGAAACGATCTCTTTGTCAAGCTAGTTGATGTTTGTTTGCATTTCTTTTCTTTATCTTGTTTCTTTGTTATTTTTTACTATTCTTGGTGAGTGTTGATATTTGCTTATTGTTCGGAAACCCCTTATGTTTTGATGACATTAAAACCAGCTGACCTTGGGAAGTCAGCTGGTGTCAGATCAGATCATTTGAGGATGGTCAGCTGAGGTGAAAGTCAGTTGAGGTGAAAGTCATCAGTTGATGTCAGGTCAGCTGAGGTCCAGGTCAGCTGATGTCTTGTCAGCTGATCAGCTGAGGTTAAATCAGCTGAGGTGCAGAAATCAGACGAGGCCATATCAGCAGAGGAGCACCCAGATCAGCTGAAACACATTTAGGACAGCTATGACTCAACATACCAGCTGAGCCCTGAACATATCAGACGAGGACCACCAGCAGCAGCTGAGGTCGTCTAAAGCTGTTGCGTAGAAGATCTATTTTCAGAAAGTCAATCATGTCAAGAGGACAAGATCACATCAACGGCTAGAAGATTTCCAGAATCATAGGCAATCAATCAAGTCAATCAGATTGAAGATCAAGCCAAAGATGGAAAGATATCGACCTGGAAATCAAGAATCAATCAATCACTCTGATTGATTGATTACATATTTATAGGGCTTTCAGATCCTCGTCAACTCTAACGGCTAGTTTTTGTTACCTATAAATATGAGTACAAGAGAGAAAAATCATAACATTCCTACGCACAATTACACTAGCCGATAGGCTGCACTTTTTCCTCTGTACAGAAACACACTCATATACTTTATTATTAATTTGTAAGACTTTGTAGAAGTTGTTCAGTTAGTTGCAAGGCTGTTTGCACTAACAAGTTGTAAGAGAGTTTTCTCTCAAAGGTTGTAAGGTTGGGAGTAAGTAAGTGAGTAAGAGAGCCCCTCAACTCCAAGTTGGATTGAGGAGAGTGGATGTAGGACAGTTGGTCTGAACCACTATAAATCTTATGTTTTTATTTTCTTTATTTAATTGCCCTAACTTGCTGCACTAAATAAAAGGGTTTTCTTAAAAAGGATTTAACTAAAAACATTTATGCATACTAAGATCACTGCGCATTAGCTGATTTTATAGTCAGCTGATTTTCAAAGCAAGGAGACTCAAAGTCTTCTTTAGGGACCAACACTTATTTTTTGTAGGAGTGAACTTACTTGAAGATGGACGGATACAACCATTACTCGTATCCTCCACAATACACATACCATCCTCAATCATAGACATATCAACCTCATCCATATTCACCATACCCATATCAACTACCACCTCAACAATTCTACCACCACCCATACCATTACCCCTATCTTTATTCCTCTCCCTACCCATATCCATATTCATATCCTCCTCCTCCCCACATGTCTAAGGAAGAAGAAGTAGAAAAAGAAGAGAAAGAGGAAGATGAACCGAAAAAAGACATATATGATCTAATTAATAGATTTCTTGAAGAGAATCAAGATTTAAATGAGGAAGATTTCAAGATAATCTTGAACTACAATGATAAAGGATCTTATACCCCTTCTTCTTTCACTATTCGTACAAAATTTCTTAATGTTGAATGTTGGGAGAAATCCTAGCAGTCCCTGCCTTGGAGGCGAGCTGCGCTCAAGTCCACTCGTTCGCTCGATTAAAGGCATAGTTGCGTGCCGCCCGTGGCGCTGAAGCTAGATATTGGGTTTAAAGGAATTGATTGTACTACTCATACCAACAAGGTGCATCTTCTTTTCTGGTGCCCATTGTGAAAGAACTCTAAAGTTAAGCGTGCTTGGCTTGGAGAAATTTCACGATGGGTGACCCCCTGGGAAGTTCTCAGGGTGCGTGCGAGTGAGGACATAAGCACGCTAGAAAAGACCTGTGTTGGTTTGCGAGGATAGTACATCAGTTCTACTCAGCGCAACCGATCCAACAAGTGGTATCAGAGCAGTGGTTCAAAAGATCACTGACTTTGTTTACCAACAGTTTCTGAGGAGAAACTTTTGGTGGTCTACTGAACTGATCTTGTTTCTGAAAAACTGCATATCATGGCATCCGGTTCTAAACGCCTCGAGGGCAATCTTCCTGAATTCTCTATTGACAATTATGACTATTGGAAATTCAGGGTACTTGCACATCTCTACTCTATCCATGATCAGATGCCACAGGTGATTGAGCATGGCCCAATCAGATTTATGAAATCTTCAGACGACCTAGCCCGTTGCTGGCAATGTACCTGTTCCAGCCGCCGGAGATGAAGAGGTGGAGAGGTCCGCGCTTAATTCTGATCAGATTAAGCAAATCGGACAGGATAATGTTACTAAGAACATTATACTCCACACCGTTTCTTACGAGAATTCGGTCAGACTTATGCACCTGTGGACAGCTAAAGAAATCTGGGATACTTTGAGAGAGATGAGTGAGGGATCAGAAAAGATCAAGGAGAACAAGAGAGATCTTGCAATTAGGAAGTTCGAAGCCTTCCGGATGCTAGAGGGAGAATCCATCGATCAGATGGAAGCTCGATTCATTAAGATGATGAATGAGCTAGCAACCCTTGGGAAGGAGTTTCCCAAGAGGGAGATGTCTTCTAAAATCCTAAATTGTCTCCCTGAAAGATGGGACACAGGAGTAATCTTGTTAAAGAATACTCAGGATCTTACAAACATTCCTTACTCTCACCTATTCTCAGAGTTGAAGGCTCTGGAATTCGACCTCGATAAGAGGAAGAAAGGTGCTGTCAGTGAGGAAGTTAGTGAGGAGAAGACTCCTGAAAAGGAAAAGAGCGTGGCTCTTAAAGCTACTCCTGAGCCTGAGGCTGGATCTGGCTCCAAGTCTCTGAAGGACATGAACAAAGATGAGCTAGCCTTGGAGTACTGCCTGATGGCACGGCAATTCGAGAAACTGAACTCTCGTTTCGGCAGGTATAAGAAATTTTATACTAACACACGTGATCGCAGGTACTCCAGCCCCAGGAGATCTAGCCCCCGAAGAGAAGAAAGGAGGGGTTCAGATTCCAGGAGGGATCGCAACGAGCCTGAGAGACGAAGAGATGAGAAGAGGAGAGATGATGTGCCCAGAAGATCCAGCTCCAAACCTAAACGATCATCAGGGAGCAGGAGGGAATCATCTGATAAAAGGTACACTGACAAGAAGTTTACTTCTGATGTAGATCAGTGCTACCACTGCAAAAAGACCGGACACTATCAGTATGATTGTCCGGAGCTCAGTGCTCGTGAGCGAGAAGATCGGAGAGCCAAGAGAGAGCTCAGGGCATCAGACCGGAGAGCGTTGCTTGCTGAGGATTCCTCAGATTCAGATGGCCCAGGACGCCGGTCCCCTGAACTCTTCTCCGATGAAGAGTATGATGACCTCTGCCTGATGGCAGATGACGAGGTATGTTCTTCTGCCTCTTCTCCTGATCACGCACCTGAGTTTAGCTCATATTCAGCAGGAGAACTCGACCTTTAGCTCACCCTAGAGCAATTGATGGTTGACTTCTCAAGGCTGCAGGAGACTCATACTCACACAGTGGATGTGAATGCACATCTGAGTGAGGAGAACGATTGGTTAACTGAGTCTCTCAGAGTAAGAGATACTGAAGAAGCCCTCAGATTAGTACATCTTCAGGAAGAGCTACTTCATGCTCGGAACAAGCATGATGAAGCTCCACTGGAGGTAGAAAGACTGAAGGGTGTAATCAGCTCGCTGATTGAGACTCGTGACACGGATCTGTTCCTTGCTCAGGAACAACTGATGATTGAGCGAATTGTTCTGAGAGTGATGTTCAAAACTGAGTGGCAAGCTCGCATTTGTGCTGAGCAAACTGCTTGGGATCTTGAGCTGATCTCAAAGGAGAAAGCTCATGAAGAGTTGGTGCTTCAATACACCTCTGAAATGGAGGTCCTAAAAGAAACAAATGGGCATCTTGAAGTTAAGCTGAAGAAGTTATACACATCTACCCAAGTGGTTGATGAGTTGACAAGTTTCTCTCAGCTGACTAATGGTGCCAAAGCTGGGTTAGGCTACGATGCCTCAAAAGACCCAAAGGGCAAGAAAAAGAGAGGTGCCTCAGGGAGCAACTCTCTGAAGAATTTTGTCCTTGTCTTAACTGATGACAAGAGCTCAAGCGTTGCTCATCAGAATAAAGGCAAAGGGAAGGAGAAAATGGCTGCTGAACCTGTCAGGCAAAGGACTGAGGATTCTAGGCCAAAACCTAAGGGAAAGGCCAAGGCTCCTCATCCTGAGTCACGGAAGACAAATCAAGGGAAATCCAAGGCTCAGCCTAGGAATCCTCAATCTGGGAAAGATTCTGCTCTCAGCACTTCTCAGGCCCAGCCTAGAAATGTTCAGAGCAGAAGAAACTCAGGACAGAGGAGACCTCAGGCAAGGCCAAGGATTACTGAGGTCCAGATCTCTCAGACAGGGCACAGAGCCCATCAGGAGCGTCCTAATCCTCAAAGGAGAAGGACAAACCAGGTGGCCTCTGAAAGGCAAAGGAGACCTGACTCCAGAAACACTCAGGCTAGACCTCAAGTGCCAAAAGGTCAGGCCCGAGCTGCTCCTTCTAGGGATCAAACTCAGCCCAATGCACCCAGGCCAAGGAGGAACAGGAGGCCCACCCCCAGAAATCAATATAGGGCTCATGTATCTCAGGCTGACACCCATACACCCTCAACTTCCCAGGCACAAAGGAAAAAGAGAACTGTTTATGTTGATAATTCAGGGAAACATGTTTACTCTTCTGATGCTATCAGAATTGTTAAACAAATCTGGATCCCAAAGGGTATGGCTGACTCAGTAGGACCCAATACGAGATGGGTACCTGAGACCTGATTCTTTTCAGGTCACTGCGGGCTACAAGAAGAGGAAGGAGGATCTGATGAAGGACTGGTACTTGGACTCAGGATGTTCCAGGCACATGACCGGATTTCGTGATCTCCTTCAGGATTATGTAGCTCAAGAAGGCCCGCAGGTAACCTTTGGTGATAACTCTAAGGGTTTCACCAGAGGATTCGGAACCCTTGTTATTAACTCTGTCCGTGTAATGAATGTATAATATGTTGAGGGACTGAGACATAACTTACTCTCGGTTAGTCAGTTCTGTGACCGAGGATATAGAATTTACATCTAACATTTGTCTTGTGAAGGACAAATCTACACTACAGGTTCTGATTACAGGTGTCAGGAGGGGCAATGTATATTTTGCTGACTTCAAGAGCAGCCCTCCTGAAACCGGTCTGGTCGCTAAGAGCTCCTCTGAGCTCAATTGGCTTTGGCATAAACGTCTGAGTCACTTAAACTTCAAGATTATTAACAAAATCTCTAGACTTTCTCTTGTAGATGGTCTGCCTAATGAAGTTTTTAGCAAAGACCACGTGTGCGGAGCATGTCAGAAAGGCAAGCAAACCAAAGCCTCATTCAAGGTGAAGGAAGCCTTCTCTACTGACAGAGTGCTTCAGCTCCTGCACATGGATCTCTTTGGTCCAGTAACTCCTGTCAGCATAAATGGTAGGAAATATACTCTTGTTGTTGTTGATGATTATTCCAGGTACACATGGGTTATTTTCTTGCTGAACAAAAAGGAGACTCAGGTCAAGCTTCCAGAGTTACTAAAGCAATTGAGTACTGAACAGGGTCAGAGCATAGTCAGGATCCGATCAGATCGAGGAACCGAGTTTATAAACTCTATTATAACTGACTTTTGTACTAACCATGGTATAGCTCATGAGACTTCTGCAGCCAGGACCCCTCAGCAGAATGGGGTAGCTGAAAGAAGGAATCGAACCCTGAAGGAAGCTGCCAGGACCATGTTGGCTGAATCAGGACTGCCCAAGAAGTACTGGGCTGAAGCAATCAACACTGCTTGCTACACTCAGAACCGATCTATGCTGAACAAACAACATGCTCAGACACCCTATGAAACTTGGAACAAGAGGAAGCTTCGCATCTCTTATTTCCATATTTTTGGGTGTAAGTGTTTCATCCTGAACAATGGGAAAGACCAGCTGAAAGCCTTTGATAGCAAATCTGATGAGGGAGTTTTCTTAGGATACTCCTCAGTCAGTAAAGCTTTCAGGGTGTATAACTGTCGGACCCTTTGTGTGGAGGAAACACCTCATGTTGTGTTTGATGAGACTGCATCAGTACATAGGAAATAGGTTCCAAGTCCTGAAACTGAGGGAATTACCAAAAGGGTAACAAGGCTGAGTCTGAAGAATCCTGAATTCAAGATCAAACTTGTCAGTGCTCCCAAGGGATGGGATGATGATGATGAAGATCAGGATGGACTTCAGGCCAACCCTCAGCAAGCCCCTGCCTCGGAAAACGTTGAGTCTCAGATGGAAGGACAGACTCAACCTGAGGTACGTACTATCGGTGATGATGCTTCTGCACCTGAGACAGTCACTGAGTCCAACACTGTAGGGGAAAATAATTTCTTTGATATTGGTCAACCCTCAGGAAATGACTTAGTATCCCCTGTTCTTGCTCGTTCCGCTTCTTTGCCTATTATTGTCGAGACTAATGTTTCAGGATCAGGCAATGGAACGTCAGTAGCTCCCAGTGCTCCAGTCACCAGGAGGCGATGGCTAGATGATCACTCATTGGCTGATATCATTGGGGATATCAATGAGGGGGTCAGGACGAGGTTGTCCTTTGGTGAAAGTGCTATATTTTGTTGCTTCCTGAGTGATCAGGAACCTACAAGCATAGAAGAAGCTCTAGCTGATCCCAACTGGATCCTAGCCATGCAGGATGAGCTCAATCAGTTTGAGCGGAATCAGGTTTGGGAGTTAGTTGAGAGACATTGGCGTCAACATGTTATTGGCACCAAGTGGGTTTTTAAGAACAAGAGGGATGAGAAGAATGTTGTTGTCAGAAATAAGGCCAGACTAGTAGCAAAGGGTTACTCTCAGGCCGAAGGTATCGACTATGATGAGACCTTTGCTCCAGTCGCAAGATTGGAAGCAATCAGGTTATTTCTGGCTTATGTAACATTCAGGAAATTCAAAGTGTATCAGATGGACGTAAAGAGTGCTTTTCTGAATGGTGTACTGAATGAAGAGGTGTATGTTGAGCAACCTCCTGGATTCGAAGTTGTCAATAAGGTATATCACCTGAAGAAAGCTCTTTATGGCCTGAAGCAAGCTCCGAGAGCTTGGTATGATACATTATCCCAATTCCTGATAGACCACGGGTTCGTGAAAGGAACAGTGGACAGGACCCTCTTCCGGATCACCGAAGGGGAAGACATTCT
>JAPKLY010001169.1:0-60796 GCA_026898435.1 Prunella vulgaris
GGGGGGGGAGGTGTGTTCGTTCTTCATATTGTAGATTTGCAATGAAGTGTGAGCTTGAGAAAGATGTCTTGAGGAGAATTCTATCTCACTTGGCCAAGAAAGACATTTTCGTGTAAGTGGCAAGTTACTCTCTTATTCTTAATCCCAACTCAAGGTATGTCTTTACACTTATCTCTTCCAATTTGTTTCTATTCCTAGCTTTAGTTTGCTTGACTTTAGATGGCTATTTTGAGCTTAATTGTTGATTCTTGTTGTATTTGCTTTGTCTTGAGCATTGCATGATCTTTTCTTCACTCTTTGCCAAACTTTTTAGACCTTTGGTCCAAAAAAGTTTGGGGGGGGTGTCTTCGTTTCGCAAATCTCATTGCAATGCTATGTTTAGGATGATTCTTAGTGTTCCTATGATGTTTTAGATCATATGCTTATATGATGCTTTGTTTTTGCTTGTTATTTTTGCCATATTGTTGCTAGCTTTGAGTAAAGTGGCATGAGATATGTTTATGGTTGTGTGGATGAGTTGAAAGTTCATGTTGGATGTGGTGGAGTTATGACTTGATTCTTATCTTGTCTTTTGTGCTATGGATTTGATGATACTTGAGATTTTGATGATATGAGCATTTTTATATGAGATGAGTCATGATCACCCTATACCCGTGAGGTTTTGAGCCATTTATACCCGTGTCAATCTTGAACGGATGATATTTTTTTATGTGAGTTCCACACATGTGCATTATACTCTAGAACTTGGCTTTAGTCTTGTTTAAGACTACATTAGACATTGATTTCACATGATATGATTTGAGGCCATCTTTGATCTATATTGAGCTACTTTGCCCTATGAGCCTACCTTGATATTATTATCCATTGCTCACCATTTTGTGCCTTTAGACCTTTCCTTTGGCTAACCACACTTTAAGTTATTTTCCTTCCTTTTTGGAACTCTCTTGTCCCTATGATTAGTAGAGTGAAAAGAAGGAAGGAAGATTGGTGATATGATGAAGAACATGGTGGCCTAAAGTGGAAGATATGAAGAATTTTATGCATGGATTGAAAATTTTTTTTGAAAAGAAAAAGGAAAGTGCTAGCAAAGCATGAGAAAAAGTTAACTTTTGTTGAAAATATGGTCAAGTTGACCTTTGTTGTGAGTTTGGCTAAAAGTTGCAAAGAAGGGAAGAATGATCTTGAAGTGTGATTTTGAAGAGCATGAAGAATGTGCACAATTGCATGAAGATGTGAATGACTATTACTTGATTCCTTCTATGCTTTACTAATCATACTTAGTCACTCTAATCCATATCTATCCTTCCCTACCAAAGAGCCAACATTACAACCTTATGAAAGTCCTCATTGATGTGAGAATGATTTGTCATTTCAAGTGGTGGAGAATTTGAGACTTGAGCCAAGCTTATGGTAGTATATGTATCATTGTGTGAAGATTGAGAGAACCTCAAACACTTGAGAGATGAGCTATACACTTCTATGTGAGGATCATGACTTGTTGATTTGATAATTTGTTCATTGATTTGATTTTGATTTTTGATTTGATGAAATTGCATTTTAGACTTGTTAGATATTGAGCTATGATTCTATGGCATTTGATCTTGTGCTTGATGCTTCATACATACAATTATTCCCTATCTTATCGCTTCGTTGCTCGAGGACGAGCAACAATCTAGTTTGGGGGTGTGATTAGGGTCTTAATTGCATGTTTTTGCATCCATTTCTATATGATTTTGATGTGCTTATGTTCATATTTGACCCTAATTTGGTATAAATTGTGCTATTAACCATTTTGTGGCAAGAAAATGTGTTTTGTAGTGAAAACGAGCAAAAATCGGCAAAAGACGAGCAAGTTCGTAAAAGTCCAGAAATTTTGAGTTGATCTAATGGAGGCAAATGATAAACCATGTCGAAGAGTTAGAAGAGAGGGTCGCAACGGAAAAAGAATCAAGTCAATCGGAGCTCTAGAACTCAAGATATGAAGAAAACGAGGAAGTTGAGGATCGATCGCACAAGCCGAAGCTGGACTCGAGCGACCACAAGGCCAGACTCGAGCGACCATTGCCTTACACTCGTGCGAGGATGCTCTGGTTCGTGTGATGAAGGGTCACATGAATGCTCAAATGAATGCCACTGTTGTCCACTCGTGTGATGCCCCGGACAGACCTAATTTCGAGGGCTGTTTCGTCTTTTCGCGCGTTTAATGAAGGGTATTTTGGACCAAACATTGTGGGCACTATAAATACTTCAAGGATCAGATTTCCAAGGAGGAGATCATCATTATTCCAAGTTCTTAGATTAGATTAGAGAGAGAATTAGGTAGTTACTTAGTGGGTTCTTAGTAGGAATTAATCTTCTTTCTTCCATAACTTTTGATCCGTCCGTCGAATTTTAGATCCGTTTGTTCCAACATACTCGTAGTGATTAGAGCTTTATTCCTGCGGCTCAATTTTGTATTTTGAGCTTTGGATAAAGACTTAGCAAATTGGAGGTTTGTAGCTTGTATTTCAATTCATCCACTTATGGTAAGATTTCCTTTAATTCTCTTGTATTAGTTAATATTCATGATGTTTACATTGTTCATTATTGATTTTCATTTCCAATTAGCCATGGGCTAATATCCTTGTTGCATGGTTGTATGAATACTATGGTGAATTTAGTCTCTTGTTAATCCTATGCATCAATTAGTGATCTTGTTGAATTAGTTCTCTTATTAATGACTTGTATGAATGTTTGGTATGTTTAATTGGAATGTATGGCTTATATGGTTAGCTATGAAATGAGAATTGAGCTATAAGAACCTTATGCATACCAAGTGTTTGATATATTGCTAGTATGACCAATGAGAATTGCATATTAGCCTAAGACCTCTTAATTGGAGTATTGGGAGTTGTAGAGAGATCTAGACATCCAATAGAGCTTACCTTGTGTTGTAGAGAGATCTAGACACTAGTTGGCTTGACTAGGACACCAAGAGACCTTTTGCATGCTAGGATGGATAGGATTCTAAAGGAACCATAGTAGGATTACTTCCATGTACACTTCACACTTGCTCACTTCTTTGAGGTGATAGTTAGGATTTACTTTGCTTTGCCATAGTAGATAGAATCCTTGATGGTTTTCTTGCTTTCCTAGCTATTAGCCTTTTGTAGACATTTAATGCTTGCTTGATATCGCATCGTTTCCCTGTGTTCGATATTTAACTTGGTTAACTTACCGCGACAACAACGACCACGTTCACTTGCTTGGAAATCATCACGATTTTAGCAAACGGGTCTGATATTCAGCTAACATGGTCCTTGCTGCCTCCTTAGAGTTCTGTTTCTCCTCTCAGCTAACCCATTCTGCTGAGGTGTTCTGGCAGCTGATGTCTCATGCTGAATACCATTATCCCTGCAGTAGTCAGAAACAACAGAGTTAAGAAACTCAGTACCTTTATCACTTCTGATTCTGACTATGCTGAGGTCCAGCTCCTTCTAAATCCTCTTGAACAACTCCAACATCTTGACCATAATCTCATTCTTCTTGAACAAGAACACTACCCAAGTGAATCTTGTATAGTCATCAACAATTACCAGTGTGTACTTCCTTCCACTGAAACTAAGAGGAGAGACAGGTCCAAACAAGTCCATATGAAGCAGCTAGAGTGCTTTTGTTGTTGAAGTACTCTGCACATCCTTGAATGAGGCTTTAATCTGCTTTCCTTTTTTACAGGCATCACACTTCTGCTCAGATGCAAACACCTCATTTGGTAGTCCTCTAACTAGACCCTTCCTTGCAACCTTGTTGAGAGTCATGAAGTTCAGATGACCTAATCTCTTGTGCCAGAGCCAGCTGACTTCTGATGAGCTTTTAGCAACCAAACATGAGTCAGCTGGACAGCTTGCAAAATCTGCAAGATACATATTACCTCTTCTGAGGCCAGTTAGTAGCACCTGCTCATTTAAATCATTAATAACAAGACAAGAGTTCTTAGAAAATCTTACAGAATACCCCTTGTCACAGAATTGGGATACTGACAGAAGATTGTGCATAAGACCTTCTACATAGTAGACTTCTTCAACTCTTGTTCCTTTGATCAGCAGGGTGCCGACTCCTCTGGTGACTCCAAAGTTGTTGTCACCAAACACAACTCTAGGCCCATCAAGCGTCACAAAGTCCTGGAGGAGATGCTTTTCAAAGGTCATGTGCTTTGAGCATCCACTATCAATGTACCAGACATGGCCCTTGAATTCTCCTCTCTCTATTGGGCTAGAGTTTGCCTGAAATTAAAACTCAGGCTTTAGGTACCCTTTCTTTGGGTCCTGATTGGTTAGTTTCCACTTTCTGGATCCAAAGGTAAAGATCATCCTTATGAGGATTAGGAGATCTCAACCTTCTACCATACATGTCCACAAAGATCATCCCCCTCAAAGGATCTCTTCTGGGGCGATGAGTGATAACAGCAGGTTTGTAGTTGGGCTGCTCAAAAGGATAGTTTCGGCTTGAGCCTCCAAATGACTCATATGCTTTAGCCGGTGAAGGCTTGCCTACTTTGGTTACATTAAAAGTAACCCAGGGCTGAGGTCTGTTTCGCTTGGGCTTACTCTGCTGAGATGGCCCAGGCTTATCATTCCTCTACTGATTCTGCTGAGGCCTCCTTGTCTTAGCAGAGCTATGACTTGGATGCCTCTTCTGGTCTTGGGGCTTCTGAGCTTTGGACTTATGTTGGTTATCAGCAGGCTTCTGAGTTTTAGTACTCTTCTGCTCTGCTGAAACCTTGTGATCTCCAGCAGACTTCTGAGCTTTGGAGCTCTTCTGTCCAGCTGGGACCTTTTCTGTCACTCTGCTCTTTTGCCCTTCTGATCCAGATGCAGGCTCAGCTGGCCCTTTACCCTTTTGAGGATCACTAATTAACCTACTGTCACCTTTCTTCTTCTTTTTTGGTTTGGGTTTGGGATAACCAAGATCCCTTTTGTCATTCATAGTTTGTGAGGACTCAGATATTTCAGACACGGCATTCTTTGCCTTAGTCAGCTGCTCCACTTTCAGCTGAAGCTGCTGTGAATTTTTTATTGTCAGTTCATTCTGCTTGAAGAGTTCATCGAACTTAGCTGTCAGCAGATTATGTTCTTCACTCAACACAGTGTTCTCAGAAAGCAGCTTTTCTATCAGCTTCTCCTGTTCCTCACACTTTACTATTAAGTCAGCAAACTTGTTAGCATGTGAGTCATAGGATAACACTGGCAGTCTAGCACTTTCCAGATCCTGTCTCAAGCTTAGAACTTTAGCTTTCAGGCTAGAGTTCTCCTCTTCCAGCTTAGAACAAACTTTTAAGGAGGATGGGAGATCAGATAACACTTTGTGTAAATCTGACTCCATAGAATAGGTAGAAGAGCAGGATGAGCTAACAGAGGGGGTAGGAGAATTTACCTCTTCTACCTTGGCCATAAGGCAGATGTCTTCCTCTGACTCAAAATTAGATGAAGATGAGGATGAGCTGATGTCCTGCTTCTCCTCCTCTGCCAGCAGAGCTCTCTTGTCAGCAAATCTACGATCTCTCTTGATCCTCTTCTCTTCTCTCTCCCTAGGTGTGAGCTGGGGGCAGTCATAGCTGAGATGCCCTGGCTTGTTGCAAGAATAGCAAACACCATCTCCTACTCTCCTGGGACTTGGTTCCCTCCTTCTCTCTGGAGACTTGTATCTGGTCTCCTGCTCATCTGATGATCTTCTGGAATCAGATGACTTCTGGTACCTTCTGGAAGAATCACCCATGTTCTTCTTCCAATGGGATCTGTACTTCTGGAACTTGTTTGACATCTTGTCAAACTTCTTGGTTAGCAAAGCAAGTTGCTCCTTTAAGCTCATGTCCTCTGGAGTAGAGGACTTCTCTTGGCTATCAGCTGCAGCAGAGAAGGCAACATTCTTTGCAGTTGATGATGATGATGGAGTCTCATCTTCTTGATCTTCTTCTTGGATATCGAACTCATGTGCCTTCAGATGAGATAATAGTGTGTGATGACTCATCTCAGATAAGTTCTTCGTTTCCTTGATCACAGTCACCTTCACTCTCCATCTGGGAGTGATAGATCTTAGAATTTTGTTGTTGATCTCCTTCTCCGAGTATTCCTTTCCTAAGGAGCTTGCCTTATTCAGAATGTTTGTCAACCTTATATCCAGTTGATCGATTGTCTCATCAGCCTTCATCTTGAATGTGTCAAAAGTGTGAAGAACGGCTTGGAGTTTATTCTCCTTTATTTGATCAGTCCCTTCACACATTAAGGAGAGCTTCTCCCACATCTTCTTAGCTGTCTTGCAGGTCTTGATCTTTTCAATATATTTCTTTGACAATGTCTCGATTATTTCAGTTCTTGCCACTTCATCTAAGTTGAAGAGTTTTCTCTCAGCATCATTCAGTTCACTCTTCTTCTTTTCTGGCTTCTTTCTTTCACTGATTTCTGCCTCTGGAGTCTTACCATCACTTACTCCCTCCCAGTAAAATTTGATTGGCCCTTCCTCCAGAACATCTAGCATTCGATCATGAATAGCTCCAAGATGATTCTCCATTCTGAATTTCCAGTAGTCATAATCTTCAATGGAAAATTCTGGCAACTTCCTCGTCTTGGATCCACTCTTCTTGTATGAAGCCATATCTGCAAGTGGTTAGTTAAAATGCACACAGAGTTTTCTAAAACTATTTTCAGGGATCTGTCCAGGTGACCACCAAAAGCTTTCTCAGGCTGTGGTCTTTTGGACACACAGCTCTGATACCACTTGTTGGTCACAAAGGCAGGTTTTAAAGAAGGAATACATTGAAACAAGTCTAGAAGGGGGGGTTGAATAGACTTGTAGGGATTCAAAACCTTTTTCAAGTTTTTGACTTATTTCAAAATCAGCAGACTACTTGAGATAGTCTGAATTTGAAAATTGTGCGCTGTGAAATTTTGTGCGGAAACATTTTAATGAAAACCGGTTTTAGGTGATGTGCACAAATAAAGAACAGAAAATAAGAAAGCAAGACACAAGGGATTTATAGTGGTTCGGACGAAAGGTCCTACTCCACTCTCCACAATCCAACTGGAATTGTGGGGCTCTCCACTAACTTTACTCACTCACTCACAAACTTCGAGAGTACTACTCTCTTACAAACAGTTAATGCTAAAACAACGATCGACTTCTAACAGCTTCTACAAAGCTTTACAAAAGATAAGTATGAATGTAAGATGTTGAGTGCGAGTAATGGTTTTGACAGAGTTTTGGCAAGGTTGAAGTGCGTGTAAATTCGATACTGAAATCATCACTGTTACTCAAATTTATAGGTTCAAATAACTAGCCGTTGGGAAGGACTAGAAATCTGAGATCCTATAATCTTGTATTCAATCAATCATTGAGATTTGATTGAATCTCCTTCTTGATTCCCGTCAATCTTCGCGATGTACAATCAATAGAGTTTGTCCCCTTGATCGATTGATCTTCTATTCTGGGAATCCCTACCTTTTGTCTCAAGTCAACACTTAGAGTGATACCGAAGAATCTGGGTGGAGCACACGACCTCAGCTGATCTGTCTCCTCAGCTGGTGTACGGTCTGCTGGTACTTGGACCTCAGCTGATGTGCAAGTCTGCTGGTGTGTACCTCAGCTGATCTTCTGGACTTCATCTGGAAATTCTAGATCCTTAGTCCTTGTCTTGTCTGCGACCTACTCAGCTGATCAGCTAATCTTCTGATGTCAGCTGATCATAACTCCTCTGATGATCTACTCTTGATACTTCAGTGTCAGCTGCTCAAGTCTTCTGTCTTCTGGAATCGGCTAAGTCCTCAAGACCTTAGCTGGTCTTCTTCTCTATGATAGCTTTAGATCTTCTAGGCAGCAAGGTTGATTCCCCCTTACTCGAACCTATCTAAACCTAACTATTCATCAGCTGACTAACAGGTTCAGCTGGTCCTATTACAAGCTGATTGGTTTATTTTATCATCAAAACATCAAACAAGAATATCCTAACAGTATTAATGTCTGAGTTATATTACGTAGTTTCCTTTCGTCTACAAACCAAAAACAAAAATATATGTCACTTGCGATTATGCTCTTTGTTGGTCCCTTAAAGTGGTCAAGGTCTAGAGGGGGGAGGGGGTGAATAGACCTTGAGTCCAAAATCAGATTTTTCAAACTTTTCAAAAAGGATGGGTTCTAGAACCTTATAGTAGCCCTTTTTAAAATTTAAAAGAATTAGTCTACAAGAGTTTTTAAAACAGGACCACAAAGGTTACAGTTGTAGATTAGCAAGTCTACAGCTGCAGAGTTTAAAACTTTGCAAAATAAATAATCACTTGTAGACAAATTATCAGAGGAGTTCTCACAATTAGAATTGTATTGAGAATACTCTAATGTGCAGCGGATTAAAGTGAGTGATTAATGAAAAACAATATAAAGTAGACTTAACAGTTGAGTGACTTATGAAAGTCTACAGCCGTAGAGTCAGTTTCTATGAAAATCACAAGGGTTTTATGCACTATAAGTTTCAAAACAATGATGAATGTAACAAGATAATTAAATATGCACAAGCAGGAATATAAAAAGCAATAAGTAAATAGACCAGGTTTTATAGTGGTTCAGTGTCTATAAAGAGACAACCTACATCCACTGTTACACCACTCAGGTGCCAAATTCACTAAGAAGTGATCACAAAGATAAGTACAAGTAGTTCCCCCTTAGAACTAGGTTCACTCAGATTCCTATCCTAAAAAGAGATAAACTACCCTATTCACTCAGAACAACAACTCACAAAGAGTTTTACAAACCTCACAAAGAGATATCTACACTAAGTAGAAATAAAAACAGGTGGGGGAACAACAACAGAAAATGTGATTCTTTCTAAGAAAATCCTAAGCAACTATCCTATGAATCACAAAGAATGAAAACAGAATAAGCTCTCTCAGAATATGCTGGGTGTAGACTTGTTTAGGTTGAATGCTTGAAAGCTCGGGGTTGTTGTTGTTGCTTCCTCTGAGGACTTCTTCTATTTATAGATTGAGTGGTGTGACTTATCCGTTGGGAATTTCAAATTTGAAATCCGGATAAGGCTCCTCTCTCTCTATTGTCATGTGTGAAATGGTCCTCATCCTTCACACAGGATAGTACTGATTGTACTATGTCCTTGTAACACCCCGCATAGGCAGCAGCTTTTAGTCCTTTAATTATTTGGTTTTAGGCGTGAGTTTGTGTGAGTACAAGGTTAGTCCTTTAAGTTGCTAAGCTTTAGTATTTCTTAATAAATTGCTTAGTATTAGTTGTCCCAATAGGTATTAATTGGACCCTTAAGTTAGTACTTAAGTTTCGAATTATTAAGAGTAAGAGAGACTAGTATTATTGTTGAGGTTTTAGTATTAGTCCTCTAAGAATAGTATTTCCTTAAGTATTAATTCATTAAGGGTATGTTAGTAATTGAGGAATTAAATTTAGGGATTTGACTTTACGAGGATTTGACCAAGAATTGGATTAAATAATACTTGGGATAGTATTAGTAGTATTTTCGAAAATAATGGGTCTTAGACTTTAAGGAAAATTTCGAAAATTAAGAGAGTATAAGACATGGATTTCTAGTATCTTTATTTATGGAAATAAGTCATATTCTTATGCAAGAGAATATACATGCTTGAAGGTTAAGTATCACAAGAATAAAAAGTTAGTAAGGATCTTTTAAATAAGGAAATAAGTTGCCAAGTATGGAAATAGAGATACACCAAGATATTGGGCCAATTTTCTTGCCTTTTCCTTGCAATTTCGGCCAGCACCTTATTCAGCCTCAAACCATACTTTTCCAACTCTATAAATATGTATTGATCAAGTCCCCAAGACCCTTAGACACCCTAGAAATCGGCAACCACCCATAGCACCCAAATTCGGCCATGTTTTGAAGTTAGAGGACCAGTTTTTCAGCAGCTTGTAGAAGTAGAAGGAGGGCAGATTTTCGAGAGTTCTTAGAGCAAGGAATTAGCAAGCCAACGTACAACACTTCTCTATTTTCAAGTCAAGAAAAGGTGGGGGTTTAAACGGTGAAAAGTGGTAACTATAGTTCGACTTTTAAATATTTAGTTTGATGCAATTATGTGTTTATGTGCTAATATGAATGGATGGTCAGCTCTACCATCAATCTATGAATGGACAATCAGCTATATTGTCAAATGAATGTTAAGGATGGTCAGCTATACCATCAATCTATGTTAAGGATGATCAGCTATATCATCAATGAATGGATACGAAAGTCGTATCATATGTTAAGAAAGAAGGGTATGTTTACATGTTATTGTGTCCTTTATATTTAGACTTCGAACTAAACTATCCCCACGGAGTGATTATTTTATAATTGCTCACCCCTTCACCGAATTATATTTTCAGATTTTCAAGAGTAAAGGTGACGAGATGGGCGATGCGGAGGAAGGTGGATGTGATGCGAGAAAGAAGAAGTTATTGGATTGAAGTTTTATTAATAAATTCCAAGTAGGCTTTTATTTAAGTTGCAAGTATTTTATTTAATGTTTTCGGCACTTCATGTTTGCCACAAGACTAGATGTTTGCATGTTTTAATTCGATGAGTGCAAGGACACGTAGATGTTTGATTTAGGATTTATTATGGTTTGATGAATTATGGGATTTTTATTATGGATTTATATGAGGTATTATTATTTGATTGTGTGTTAAATTGCATGATTATTAGGAGTTAAGTTGATGAATTTATTTAATAATATGGCAGCTGATGGTTTGAATTTTATATGCATGATTAAGTGTTAATTTATGTGTTTAATTGTTCTTAAGAATAATAGTTATTGTCCTTAGTTTGCATGATCAATAAGTTAAGTTTTATAACTCCAAAAATTATGAAATTTTACCAGAATGTTTGCCATGATTTATAATGTATGTTGACAAATTTTCAGGAGTTTTTACTTAGTGAAAGTCGAGGTTTCCAGTTTTAGTCCTTTATGTGTTTCTAGTCCTCAAGTTTCTTGTTTTCAAATTACCGAATTTATGCCCAGCTTATTTTCGAAATTTCGGCAGTTTATTAGTCATAAAATATTAAGTATTTTGGTCATAAAATCAGGAGCAAAATCGTTTTAAAGTTTCAGCTCAAAATTAGTCCTTTATCTTTGTTTTACGAGCTTATCAAGTGTTTTAAAGATGAATTTTCGTGGCAAGTCTTTATAATATGTTTAATATGATTTATTTGAGTATTTAGAGGCCTTAGATGATTTGGCAAGATAATAGTATTAAAGAAAATGGATTTGGTATTAGTTAGTGGACTGTTTTTATACACAACCAGTTTTGATGAGTACACCCAGACTATTTTCGTTAGATTCACGTACCAGCTACTGTTCTTGAATTATTTAAGTATTATTGCATGATTTAATTGTTGTCTTACATGTTGAATGATGTTAGAATAAGTTTAATTCACATGTGAATATTATTGAAGCATGTTATATGTTACTTTTGTGATTCCTATGAATATGTTAAGTGAATATTATTGAAATATGTTATGAATGTTTGTCAATGTATTTTTTATGATTTCTATGGATGTATTGAATGAGAAATTTATCGTGAAAGTTTGATTTTAGTTCAACAAGGATTTTCAAAGAAAAGAATTTTAATGCTAGTAAAATGGGTGCATGTCCTAAAGAATGTTTTATTAAATTAATTAAAAGTGAGACTTCCGCTGATTTGTAAATGTATAGAAATTTTAGGGCGTGACAGTCCTTTTCTTCAGAATTCTGGCCTCCTTGTAACTAATCTTCATTATCCTCCAGAATAAAGGAAAAACCTCCACTTAAGTACAGTTTAGTGAGTGCTCAAAGGCTACACTAATAGTCCTTAAGGGTCTTCTTAATCTTCAATTAATTTCTGACTTGTACTTCATCTTCAAACGGTTCTTTGCAGCTATTGTTGGATCGGTTGCACTGAGTAGAACTGATGTACTATCCTCGCAAACCAACACAGGTCTTTTCTAGCGTGCTTATGTCCTCACTCGCAGTCACCCTGAGAACTTCCCAGGGGGTCACCCATCATGAAATTGCTCCAAGCCAAGCACGCTTAACTTTAGAGTTCTTTCACAATGGGAACCAGAAAAAAAGATGCACCTTGTTGGTATGAGTAGTACAATCAATTCCTTTAAACCCAATATCTAGTTTCAGCACCACGGGCGGCACGCAACTATGCCTTTAATCGAGCGAACGAGTGGACTTGAGCGCAGCTCGCCTCCAAGGCAGGGACTGCTAGGATTTCTCCCAACAATCCCCCCCTAGCAGTAGCCTGACTTGAAGCCAAACATACCACTATTTGCACCATGGGGGACTCGAACCCGTGACCTATGCTCTGATACCAATTGTTGGATCGGTTGCGCTGAGTAGAACTGATGTACTATCCTTGCAAACCAACACAGGTCTTTTCTAGCGTGCTTATGTCCTCACTCGCACGCACCCTGAGAACTTCCCAGGGGGTCACCCATCATGAAATTGCTCCAAGCCAAGCACACTTAACTTTAGAGTTCTTTCACAATGGGAACCAGAAAAGAAGATGCACCTTGTTGGTATGAGTAGTACAATCAATTCCTTTAAACCCAATATCTAGCTTCAGCGCCACGGGCGGCACGCAACTATGCCTTTAATCGAGCGAACGAGTGGACTTGAGCGCAGCTCACCTCCAAGGCAGGGACTGCTAGGATTTCTCCCAACAGCTATAGAGTCTTCAACCTTGCAGCTGTAGAGTCCTGTCAATAACAAAAATCGGCTGTAGAGAAACCTTACAGCTGTAGGGTCATGTCTTAGCAGTAGATTGATCAAATTCACAGCTGTAGACTTCACTTACAACTATATGTTTCAAACACCAATTTCCTCAATACAAGTGTTAGTCAAATTCAACAAATAAACACATTGTTTTGCACACATCAAAATCTAAACCAAGGTACTAACAATTTCCCCCTATTTTGATGTTGGCAAAACAAACAACAAAATAAGACAGAGAAAATAAGAAATTATCTTTAAAAAAAAAACACAAAACAACAAGAAACAGAGCAAAAACAAGACAAAGCACAAGACACAAAGCTGCATAATATAAAAAAGAGTTCAGGATACGGCTTACAGTAGGGTAATTAGACTAAAAACTAAAAAGTTTTAGTGTCTAATATAAAACATAGTCTTCATCTTCTTCTGTGCTTAGGATCAGCATCATCTTCATCATTTTCTTCATCAGTATCATCTTGAGGCTTCAAGATCCCTTGTTCCACCAGCTTCATGTTCTTGGCATCTTCTTCATCGTATTTCATCAGCATTTCAAGTTCATAGGATTCCATCTCTTCTTCTTCTTTCTTTGACTTGAATTGTCTCTTGGGCATAGGATTACTCTTTATCTTTCCACCAAGTAATCTTGCATTATCTCCTTGATACAAAGTTCCATTAGCTTTCATATCCTTGAACTTCTGGAACCTATCCTTCTTGAGTTTAATCATTCTGATCACAGTGTGTCTATTGCATATGCTCAAAAATTCTTTCCAGATAAGATCATGTTCAGTTTTCATACGATTAACCCTTTCTTCAGAATCTTCAGTGGGAACCATACTCAATGGTTGAACATCTAGAGGTTTAGCAGACACAACTGCTGTAGACTGTTCTAATTCTTTCTGACTTTGCATCTCTTTCTCTTCTTTTTCCTTCTCTATCCTTTCTTTCTTCCTTTCTCTAGATTCCTTCACAGTTTGTTCCCAATAACCAAAAGGTTTCGAATATGAACTGTAGATTGCTGAGCTGTAGACTTGGTTAGCTTTATGATCTTTCCTCCTCTAGAGCTTCCCTTAGTCTGATCTGATTGAGTTCTTTCTTGTTCACTCAATCCCATGGACAAAGATTTTGCAGCTTCCAATTCCTTTTCCCATGATTTCCCAATATTTTTCACATTATCAAGAATATCATCAGCCACTTTTTCCCTTTCTTCAATCTCTTTTTCCATCTTGCTTTCCCCCTTTTTGCCAACATCAATATGTGACAAAATAGAGTTAAGCTTGCTCATCAAATATGATTTCAGAGATTCATATCCAGTAGTCATATTAGACATTTCTTTCTTCAGACTTTTCATTTCTACCTTTAAGTCAAGAGAATCATCCTTAATAATCTTGATATCTGACTGTAGATTGCTGATTTCTCTTGATTTTTGACTGCTTTCTTTTCTGATTTCTTCATTCTGGGCCATTAAGCTGTCCACAACAGCTTTGAAGTTCTTCTCCAAAACTTTCTTTTCCTCTGAACTTCTTTCTTCAAACTTCTTTACAAGGTCTTCCATACATTTTCTCACATTTTGAGAGATTATAGCATCAGGGACTAGCTTGACTTGCTTCAAAATTGCAGCTTCAATGCTTTTAAAAGATTCCTCCAAATTCTTAAGTTGTGAAACAACTTCTTTTTGTGTCATTTGAGGATTTGCATCACTATCTACTTTCTCAGAATCTCCTTCTCTGATTACTAACTCTTTTCCTTTCACAGTTTTCCGAGCTTTGGAAGGCACCAACTCTACAGCTGTAGAGTCTTCAGTAGAAGCCTTCCTCTTGCTAGGAGTTATAGGAACTTCTGTAGAGAATTCAGTAATATAATCTTCCATGTTGACCTCATTTTCTCTTTCAAGAGCTGAAAAGCTCTGATGTGGTGGAATTCCATGCCTGTAAATTTCCTCCAATGTATACAAGGCAGGTGGAGATTGATGAAAGATATTTGTGATAGGATGAGATACATCTTTATCAATCTCACTAGATAGCTCATTAACAACTCTCTCATCAACTTGAATATCCTCAGTTGCTTGAACTTCAGTCTCCACAATCTTTTCTTGAACAGCAGCTTGAGTTTGGATTTAAGCTTGTGCACCACCCATTGGGGCATCATCATTGCCATCATTATCATCATTATCTGGCTTATCTTCAGGCTCTTTGCATGGAGAATCATCTTTTCTTTTCTCCTTCTCCTTCTCTGAGTCCTCTTCAGTAGGATCTTTTTCAATAATAACTGGATCTGCAGCACTTGCTCCTGCAGACTCCATCAAAATTGCTTCCTTAGCCAAAATATTCAATCCTTCAGTTTCAGCTAACTGAGTGCTTCCTTCACTAATTTTCTGTGGTACCTCTTCATCACTATATGTGCTTTCCACATCATAATCAACTTCATACTGAACCTTTGGATCTTGTTCAGTCATAAGAGCAACCTTCAAAGCTGCGGCTACAGACTTGGTGATTTTCTTTCTTGCAGGTTCTTCAGTGATAATCTACTTTCCTTTTCCTTTATCTTTCCTTTTCTTTCCAGAAATGAAATCATCTAGGAAATTAGGCTTTAACAGTTCATTGACATCGCTGCAGTTAGTCCATTCAACAATTCATTGGAATAACTTTCTCTCATCTGCTGCTAACTTCTCAAGTTCTTCTTTTACAAGGTTCCATTCTTCAAACTTTTGTCTTTCTTCTTCAAAATCTTCACTTCTTTCAACTGGAACAACAGGAAGTTGTTCAGTTTCATGTCCAGGGGCTTCAATATGTTCAGGGAATTTCTCAGTTGCATCTACAAACTGTTCCTCTTGAACTTCAGACTGCACAATTGGTAAGTCTACAGCTGTAGACTTGTCAGCTTCAAAATCTGTGGCTTTTTCGGAGTGATGTTTCTTCTGCCTTTTCTCTCTATCAATTTCATCTTCTGAATCAGTGCTTTATCCACTAAAAGTTTCCTCCTTACATTCTTCTTCTTCTTCTTCTTTTCTGGTTCTTTTGGAGATCTTATGATTGTAAGAACCTTTCTTTCAGCTTTCTTCTTTCTCCTCTTAGATTCATCTTTGGAAACGGCTTCTTTGCAGTGAATTTCTTCCAGTACTTCTCATCTTCTTCTTCAAAGTTGAGGTTGTCATGTGCATCACCTCCAGTCCTTATATGCAGAGCTTTGCAAATATCACGAGCTATAATATTTACACTCCTTTCTTGCATTCTTACTGAGAGTGTCTTTCTTTCAACATCAGCTTCAGCATTTTGATAGAATTCATGAACTATCTTGTCATCATATGAACCTGGGTTATGAGTGAGACAGTAATGAACACCTTGATTCACAATATGCTTTCTAACATCCTCCATAGCATCAGTGGGATGCTTCTTCAAAATTTCATCAAAGTTGAATAGAGCGCCGAATATAACTTTCATTGTCATGATTCTTGGGTTTCTTTGAGTATGGGTTAGGGAGTGTTTCAGGGGATACAAAATGTTAAAGTAGGATATAAAAGGATGAAGGGTCCTTTAAATAACTTTCCTTAAACAATCATTAAGAATAGGGGTATAAAGGTCTTTGACCTAAAATTTATGAGTGTTTGAATTCTAAACCAAATTTATAATTAAATTTGTCCAAAAATCTAACTCACATAGAATTTAATTCCATTTAAAATGTTACACGTGCTCAAATATTTTATTAACCAAAATGTTTGAATAAATCCAAAATTTCTATAACTTAGTACAAAAGTTTCTGAATTATGTAGTGCTCCATTTAATCATCAGAATTGTACATAGTACTATAAGTTTACTATGTTTGCAGTTGACAATCTTAGAATTTGAAATTATACAGTTGGTAAGGAATTTGCAGTTCTGAGCTAAGTCTACAGCTGTAGAGTTTAACTCTACAGTTGAGTGACTTTGCAGCTGATGTTTTCCTTTCTACTGAATTTTCAATTTTCTAGGCTTGTCTTTGCAATTTAGTGATTTTCACAGAGTCTTTTTACAATTCTAACATTCCTAAAATACCTCTCAAGATTGAAAATCTTGATTCACACAAAGGTTTAGTGAAAATATCAGCAAGATTCAAATCAGTATGAATCTTTGTTAATTTCACATCCTTTCTTTCAACATGATCTCTTATGAAATGATGCCTTACATCTATGTGTTTTGATCTAGAGTGTAAAACTGGATTTTGTGTAATAGTAATAGCACTTGTATTATCACTGAATATAGTTGTTTCTCTTGAATCAATCCCATAGTCTTGTAATTGATATTGCATCCATAAGATTTGTGCACAACAGCTTCCAGCAGCAATGTATTCTGCTTCAGCTGTAGAAAGAGCAATTGAATTCTGCTTTTTACTATGCCATGCCACCAACCTTTCACCTAGGAATTGACAAATCCCACTAGTACTCTTCCTATCAATCTTGCAGCCTACAAAATCTGAGTCAGTGTACCCAATGAGTTCAATTCCTCCTTCTTTAGGATACAATAATCCTAGATTTTATGTGGATTTGACATACTTGATGATCTTCTTTACAGCATTTAAGTGTGATTCCTTAGGATTTACTTGAAATCTAGCACATACCCCAACTGCAAACATGATATCAGGTCTGCTAGCTGTAAGGTATAGCAATGAACCAATTAGTCTACTATATTTGGTTACATCAACACTTTTGCCATTCTCATCTTTGTCAAGATTCACAGAAGGTGTCATAGGTATATTGGTAGGCCTTGAACAATCCATTCCAAATCTCTTTATGAGCTCTTGAGTATATTTAGCTTGATTGATGAAAATTCCATCTCTCATTTGCTTAACTTGTAATCCCAAAAAGAAATTTAAATTTCCCATCATGCTCATTTCAAATTTCTCAGTCATGAGCTTAGAGAATTTTTTACACAATTCCTCATTGGTTGAGCCAAAGATTATGTCATCAACATAGATTTGGACAAGCACAATATCATTCCCTTGTTGTAATCTGAATAAGGTTTTGTCAACCATTCCCTTTTTGAATCCATTTTTGATCAAATGATCACATAGGGTATCATACCATGCTCTTGGTGCTTGTTTAAGTCCATAAAGGGCTTTTCTAAGCTTATAAACCTTGTCTTCAGTTGTAGATTCCTCAAATCCTGGTGGTTGTTCAACATACACTTCTTCAGAAAGTAAACCATTAAGAAATGCACTCTTTACATCCATTTGATAGACTGTAAAGTTCATATGTGCAGCATAGGCTAGAAATATTCTAATAGCTTCTAATCTTGCAACTGGGGCAAATGATTCATCAAAATCTATGCCTTCAGATTGACAATAGCCTTGAGCAACTAGCCTTGCTTTATTTCTAGTTACAATTCCATCTTCATTAAGTTTGTTCTTGAATACCCACCTAGTACCAATCACTTTGTGATTCCTAGGTCTTGGAACAAGTTCCCATACTTGATTTCTTTCAAAACCATTCAATTCTTCTTGCATTGCAATAATCCAATTGACATCTTGCAGTGCTTCATGAATATTAGTAGGTTCTTCATGGATTTGTTTTCTGGTTTTCACAGCATTTGATGGATTTCCAATTACATGTTCAGGGGGGGTGATCTTTCAACCAAATCAAATCTGACACAGGTTCTAATCCTTGATCATTGTTCTCTACAGCTGTAGATTCACCTACTGTAGACTCATCAAGTCCTTTTGTTGGTGTTTCTACTTCTGTTTGAACATTCTCATGGACTAGGTCTTCTACATTTTCTAAAGGTGGTAACTCAACAATTATAGTGCCAAAGCCTTTATTGGTCAAATCTACAGGAGTTTTGATCTCAACATAGTGTTGTTCACTTATAATTGTAGAGTTGTCCTCCTTAGAGTCTTCAGCAATTTCTTCATAGGAGTTATGTTGTTCATAAAAAACAACATGTTGTGACTCTTCCACAATCATCAATCTCTTGTTGTACACTCTAAATGCTTTGCAAACATTAGAATAACCTAGAAATATACCTTCATCTGACTTTGAATCAAAAGTCTTAAGATATTCTTTCCCATTTTTCAGTATGAAACATTTGCATCAAAAAATGTGTAGATAACAGATATTGGGAGTCCTTCCTTTCCATAACTCATATAGAGTCTTCTTATGATCCTTAACAATCAAGCATCTATTCTGAGTATAGTATGCAGTGCTTGTAGCTTCTGCCCAAAATTTCTTAGGCAACTTTGCTTCAACAAACATTGTTCTTGCAGCTTCTTTGAGTGTTCTATTCTTTCTTTCAGCAACTCCATTTTTCTGTGGGGTTCTAGCTGCAGAGTATTCATGAGTAATAACATATAATGAACAATACTCTTCAATCACTTGATTTGTAAATTCTGTTCCTCTATCTGATCTGATCTTCACAATCTTCAGATTCTTTTCATTCTGAATTCTTCTTAACAATTCTGGTAACCGCTGTAGAGTTTCACTCTTCTTTCTTAGAAACACAGTCAAAGAAAATCTTGAGTAATCATCTATAATTACCAAAGTATACTTCTTCCCACTTATACTTACTGGTTCTATGGGTTCAAAGAGATCCATATGCAGTAATTCAAGTGTTCTTGAAGTGCTTGAGTGAGTTTTGCTCTTGAAAGTCTTCTTGATTTTTTTCCCTTTGACACAAGCATCACATAAGTGTTCCTTCCTGAACTTAGTGTTTGGCAAACCTCTTACAAGTTTGTTATTTACAAGTTCATTCATGGTTTTGAAGTTTATGTGATTCATTCTTTTGTGCCATAGCCAACTAACTTCATTGGAACTATTAGCAAGAAAGTAGCTTGTTTCAGCTGCAGAGTTCCACTCCACAATGTAAACATTCCCTTTTCTAGTTCCTGTTAGTTTGGTGGTTTGGGATTCAACATATTTGACTATGCAAGTATCTTGTGTAAAGTCTACAGTGTAGCCTTTGTCACAAAATTGACTCACACTAAGCAAATTATGCTTTAAACCATCTACCAAATACACATCAATGATCTCAACATTTCCTTTCAGTAGACATCCTGATCCATTAGCTGTTCCACTGGCATTATCTCCAAAAACAACTTTAGGACCTTTATGATCTTTCACATTTTGTAACAAACTTCTATCCACAGTCATATGTCTTGCACAACCACTGTCAATGTACCAAATCTCTCTTTTGGTGGTTGTAACATGTCCCTGCAAAATAAAGTGAGTTATTTTGAAATCCAATACTTTGGATTTCCTCCAGTGTTATGCAATCCAAGCCTTTTTGGGAGATGTAGAGTTGATAATTCTACAGTTCTTGCTTGATCCTCCTCTTTGAGTGATTGAAGAGGGAGACATATCTGACATATTTCCATTCCAGAATCTATCAAAGTTGAGTCTTCTTTCCATATTCAATTTATGATAGACTTCTTCTTCTGACTATATGATTGACTCTGCAGTTTGTTTCAACTTTATGTTTTGAAACATGTTTGAGACATCTTCTTCAGAGTCATCCATGATCTCCTTGATCTTTTGTTGTCTTCTTGGTGACAATTCTTTGAATGAATTCAAGAATTTCAAATCTTCTGGCTGTAGGGTTGAGTTTACAGTCTCTTCAGGGGTTGTTTCTTTGACAAACTTTCTCTCAGGCCTTGGAATTAACTTTTGTAAATATTTCATCCAGACACAAGGATTATATCCTATTCCAGTCAAATCCTTTGAGTGCCTTTGCTCAGATAGCATCTTCTTCAATTGTTTGGATGATTTTCCAAAATAATCTAACTTCTTTTGGTAATCTTTCTCCAATTAAATTATAACAAAACAGATGAATAGGCATTGTGTTCTTCAAGTTCAGCTATCATCAGTTCTTGATTTCTGATTGTTTCCTTCAATTCAGCACAATCTGCAGCTCTACAACTTGCTTCATTGAAAAGTTCTTCATTGTCCTCTTTTAGACAACTGTAACCTTCCTTCAGTTCTTGTAGAATCTGCAGTTGTTTCTCATCATCTTCCACTCCAGCTAACAAAGCTTTCACATGTTCTCTTCCAATGTGATTATCTCTTCTAAGATCTTTATTTTCCTCTTGGAGTCTTTGGATTGCACTTAGCATGTCACTGGAAGAATCCTTTCTGTAATATAACTTGATGATGATTGGCATACCTCTCCATCTTTAGCCATAAGACAGATCAGGGCTTCTTCTGTAGAGTCTGAGTCCTCTAAATCTGCAGTTGACTTTTGAGAAGAAGAGGGACAGTCTTCCTGGTTTTTATCAAAACTCAGAAAGTAGTGCTCTAATTCTCTCCTTGTCAAACTTTTTCTTTCTATCTTTCTTGAGTCTCTTTCCTTCATCAGTGTACTTCTCAGCTTTGGGATAAGGACAGTCTTTGATGTAGTGTTCTGGTTTTCTGCAGTTATAGCACAAATAAGTTGAGTTAGGTGCTGTAGATTTCACCTTACCATCTTTCTTTGGTGTGAACTGTTTCTTCTTGGTCCATTTTCCAAATTTCTTGAGCTGCTTTATGAAAAGAGCCAAGTCTTCATCATCATAACTTGTAGCTGTAGGATTGTCAGCAACTAGAGCTGTAACCTTACTGCTGTCAGGTTCTTTTCTCTTGCTTATGTCAAATTCATAAGCTTTGAGGTCTAAAAAGAGTTCAAAGGTGGATATCTTAGATAAATTCTTTGATTCTCTCATAGAAATGACCTTCATGTCCCATTCAGAAGGTAAGCCTCTGAGAACTTTCATGTTCATTTCTCTTTGTGAGTACTCTTTACCAAGTGAGTCTAGCTCATTGAGAATCTCAATGAATCTTGATTCAAACTTTTCAATAGTTTCACCAGATTTCATCTTGAAGTTCTCAAACTTTTGAACTGCTTTCATGAGTTTGTTTTCCTTGATTTGTTCAGTTCCTTCACAAGTCATTTCTAACTTTTCCCATATATCTTTTGCAGTTTTGCAGTTTTTGATCTTGCAAAACATAATTTTATTAAGTGAATGATAAATAGTGTTCTTTGCAACATTGTCAAGGTTGGACCTTCTCTTGTCATCCTCAGTCCATTCCCTTCTGGGTTTCGGGATAATCTGAGCTAGTTCAGCTGACTGATCAGCTGCAGTATTGACCTTCACAATAGGTATGGGGCCATCCTCTATGATAGACCACATTTCATCATTGATTGCAGACAAATGTGCTTGCATTCTAATTTTCCATTCATCATAGTCCTCAGCAGAGAACATTGGAACCTTGGATTTCACCATCTTGGGAGCCATGAAAATATGCAGGTGAGTTTTTCAAAAAAAAAAAACTAAAAGGATCTAGCAAGGTACTGATCAAAGCAGTGGCAAGCCAAGTTCTCTGATACCACTTGTTGGTCCCTTAAAGTGGTCAAGGTCTAGAGGGGGGGGGGTGAATAGACCTTGAGTCCAAAATCAGATTTTTCAAAATTTTCAAAAAGGATGGGTTCTAGAACCTTACAGTAACCCTTTTCCAAGTTTAAAAGAATAAGTCTACAAGAGTTTTTAAAACACGACCACAAAGGTTACAGCTGTGGATTAGCAAGTCTACAGCTGCAGAGTTTAAAACTTTGCAAAATAAACAATCACTTGTAGACAAATTATCAGAGGAGTTCTCACAATTAGAATTGTATTGAGAATACTCTAATGTGCAGCGGAATAAAGTGAGTGAATAATGAAAAACAATATAAACTAGACTTAACAGTTGAGTGACTTATGAAAGTCTACAGCTGTAGAGTCAGTTTCTGTGAAAATCACATGGGTTTTATGCACTACAAGTTTCAAAACAATTATGAATGTAACAAGATAATTAAATATGCAGGAGCAGGAATATAAATAGCAATAAGTAAATAGACCAGGTTTTATAGTGGTTCGGTGTCTATAAAGAGACAACCTACATCCACTGTTACACCACTCAGGTGCCAAATTCACTGAGAAGTGATCATAAAGATCAGTACAAGTAGTTCCCCCTTAGAATTAGGTTCACTCATATTCCTATTCTAAAAAGAGATAAACTACCCTATTCACTCAGAACAACAACTCACAAAGAGTTTTACAAACCTCACAAAGAGATATCTACACTAAGTAGAAATAAAAACAGGTGAGGGAACAACAACAAAAAATGTGATTCTTTCTAAGAAAATCCTAACCAACTATCCTATGAATCACAAAGAATGAAAACAGAATAAGCTCTCTCAGAATATGCTGGCTGTAGACTTGCTTAGGTTGAATGCTTGAAAGCTCGGGGTTGTTGTTGTTGCTTCCTCTGAGGACTTCTTCTATTTATAGATTGAGTGGTGTAACTTATCCGTTGGGAATTTTAAATTTGAAATCCGGATAAGGCTCCTCTCTCTCTATTGGCATGTGTGAAATGGTCCTCATCCTTCACACAGGATAGTACTGATTGTACTATGTCCTTTCCTTCAGAATTCTGGCCTCCTTGTAACTAATCTTCATTATCCTCCAGAATAAAGGAAAAACCACCACTTAAGTACAGTTTAGTGAGTGCTCAAAGGCTACACTAATAGTCCTAAGGGTCTTCTTAATCTTCAATTAATTTCTGACTTGTACTTCATCTTCAAACGGTTCTTTGCAGCTGTAGAGTCTTCAACCTTGCAGCTGTAGAGTCATGTCAATAATAAAAATCGGCTGTAGAGAAACCTTACAGCTGTAGGGTCATGTCTTAGCTGTAGATTGATCAAATTCACAGCTGTAGACTTCACTAACAACTATATGTTTCAAACACCAATTTCCTCAATACAAGTGTTAGTCAAATTCAACATATAAACACATTATTTTCCACACATCAAAATCTAAACCAAGGTACTAACACTCTTGTATGCTGCTCGACTCTTACACAAAAAAAAAACACAACGAGATATACCTACATCTCGTCTAAAATAGAATGCACACCAATATATGTACTAAATTATACACATTCACCTATGCCTATTCGTAACCTATAACAAAATTCATTTACTAATTTCGTCTACAAAAGAATTCACACCAATATATTTCGTCTATAAAAGAATTCATGTAACGCCCAGCATAAATTGATTCAAGTTGTATTTTATAAGTCGTCATTTGAGGTTTTAAAGTTAAGTTACGCGTATGATTAAATATAATGCTTTAGTTCTTTAAGTTTTTCACGAGCCTTAAGTATTAATTTTTCTGATGATTAAGTTAGTAAAGTTGATTTGAGTGTTTGGGAATTAAGATTAAGTTCTTGATAATTCATTTTGGGCTTTAGTATGTGAATTAAAAGTTAGAGAGCCAAATTAAGATATGATCCAATTAAGTATTTTATATGGATTGAGAAAATTAGGAATTATTAAGTACCAATTTACTAAGGGTATTAGTGAGTTTGTTATTTTAAAGATAAGAATGAATGTATATGGGATCTTGACTAGGATACGTGATTAAAGATTAAGATCAAGGAATTAGGGATGAACCTTTTGGGATCTCGACTAGATTATATGAAAGATTATAGATCAAGAAAATATTCAAGGTTTAGATTTTCTTGAAATCAATATCAAGAGATTATTATCAGAATTATTTTATTAATCAAGTATTTGGACTTTAAGCGAATGAACAATGTTAGGACTTTAAGGTATTACTCTCAAGGGATAAATGTTCATGTTGCAAGGTTAGACTATAGTTGTTGGATATGTAAGGAGTTAAGTTGAGATTTTATTCTTAAGTGTTAAATGTTACTTGCAAAAGTTAGGAGTATTATTATTTATGGACAAGAGTGATATTATAAGTATCTAGGTTATGTTTATTTGGAGAGACGAAGAGATGGTATTTGATATTTATTTATTGGATATTTTGAGATTAAATCTCTGAAATTACTTGAGGAATATTTAGTGTATCTTTGGGAATAATTGAAGACTTAAGTTGAGTTTTAATTTATTTGAGGATTAATTCAATTACTAAGTTAAGGTATTAATATTGGGATTATTAGGAATTAATATTTATTATCATTAGTGAGGTTAGAATTGTTAAGATTTGATATTCTTAAATGGTTATTGGATTAGTTTCAGCCGTAAGTTTATGAATTCTTCCAAAGGATTATTTACGGATAATTGGTGATTAATTAAGGATTTAATTGTGGGATTAGTTTATTAAGTATAAGATTTATTTATTGAGATAAGTAATATTGACAAGAATAAGTATTAGCACTTTTATTAAGGAGAAGTAGCATTAGATTTCTCTAGAAGATATTTACTTGGAGGATAATTAAGCTGATGCGGCAAGTTAAGGGTAGACTTAGTCCACTAGAAGAAGTAGTCGGTCACCTTGTGAAGAGTCCCATTTGTGCCTACGTGTTTTTAGAGAGTTAGTCCTTTAAGTTCTTAAGCTTGAGTTTTCTTCTATTTTCTTGCTTAGTATTAGTTGATCCGATTAGTATTACTTTTGGACTTCTAGATTAGGACTTTAATATTTTAAGGAATAGGAGTAATATTTTTTGGTATTTAACTACTAGTCCACCACTTATATTAACCGGCCATTACTACTTATATTTTGAGGGAATGCATCAGCCATTATGGTTAGTGTATGACCAAGTCAATAGTTGCGGCTCCTGCATAGTTAAGGGCATAAGTGATTATTTTTAGTTTGGGTTCAATTCCAAGAATAGGATATTATTTGATTAAATTTCAAGAATTATTGAGTGGAGAGATTAAGATATTATTTGTTTGAGGAATAGATCAAGTCATCATCATTACCTATGGGTAAACTTCCGTCCAGCAACTAAGTGGGAGAGTTGGCCTTTTTAATTAGATAAATACCAAGTCCAAAATTATATGATGACGTCTTTTAGGATTTAGAGTAGTATTTATCTTCGAGATTTTTTAAGTATTAATTCATTAAGAAAAGGATTAAATTTCATTTGGGTTTTAATTATTATTTTCGAAAATAGAAGAGAATTTTCGAGAATTTAATACCAATAATTAGAGTTAGTAGTATCTTTATTATTTATGGAAAGTAGTCATATTTTCTTATGCAAGAAAATACTTACTTGGAGATTAAGTATTAAGACAATAAGAGTTGGTAAGGATTTGTTATTTTTGGAAACATGATTTCAAGTTGGTACAAGAAAATCCTCAAGATTATGGGCCAATAATTATTTTCCTTTTCAGCCATAAGTTTCGGCCAAGCCCATAGCAATGCCCTACACAATTTCTTAGTCTATATATATAGGTAATGATCGAGAACCCCATACCCCTTTAGACATAAAAAATTCGGCAGCCTTCATAGTCCCCATGTGCGACACTTATATGATATAGTAGAGTATTTTCGTGAGCAATCATCTTTAAAGAAGAGAAGTAGGATTCGAGCACAAGGATTTAGCAAGCCAACGTACAACACATCTCTAATTTTCAAGACAAGAAAAGGTGGGGGTTTAAACGGTGAAAAGTGGTAACTATAGTTCGACTTTTAAATATATAGTTTGATGCAATTATGTGTTTATGTGCTAACGAATGGACAATCAGCTATATTGTCAAATATATGTTATGGATGGTCAGCTCTACCATCAATCTATGAATGGACAATCAGCTATATTGTCAAATTATGTTAAGGATGATCAGCTATATCATCAATGAATGGATACGAAAGTCGTATCATATGTTAAAAAAGAAGGGTATGTTTACATGTTATTGTGTCCTTTATATTTAGACTTCGAACTAACTATCTCCACTGAGTGATTATTTTATAATTACTCACCCCTTCACCGAATAATATTTTTAGATTGTCATGAGTAAGGCTACGAGATCGGCGAGGCGGAGGAGGGTGGATGTGATGCGAGAAAAGAGAAGATAAAGGATGAAGTTTTTAATAAAAAATCAAGTAGGATTTATTTTTATGTTGCAAGATTTCTTTATGTTTTGGTACTATGTGTTTTTCCATAAGTTGGGATGATTGCATGCTTATGATTTGATTTAGTGCGGGGACACGTAAATGACCTAATTAGTTTTCTTGATTTCTAATATGAAGTATATGGATTTTAGTTAATTGCAATATAAGTTTTCAATGAATATTATGCCTATTGATTGGGTTGATGAGTCATGAAAGATGAATTAGAATGCATGTTAGATATATATTTTAATTGAAATATTATGAAATTATTAATATGAGTTTTAGTATTTTTGCATGTGTAGAATTTGATGTGTTTCTATTTTCCAGTAAGTTTTAAGTGATTATACGGTTTCGTGAATCATTGATATCGAAAGTTTCTTATTAGGATACAGTTTTTAACTAGCTTTCCAACGCATCTTGAATCATCTTATTTGGAGTTAGAACGAATTAGTTATGAATTTTTGAAAAATATGTGACAGTTTGTGGGGATTTCCGAATCTCGCAAATTTTTGATAAAAATTAGTTACGGATAAAATTTGGTAAAAATTATAGATAAATATTATATGAAGTTAGTGACCAATATGAATTTTTGTGGAATTTTTCCAGTAGATTAAGTATTTTTTAATTGATTTATTTCGTTGATGACGCACTGCTGAAAGTTTGAAATCTTTGAATGTTTATGAATTTGTGAGTTTAGATTATTAGAGAAGGACGCATGAATAATTGTCTTATTGTTACATGATGTTTTTGGAGAAATTAAATATTACGCATGTTAGCTTAATTTCACGATTTTATTCATAGTAGAAGTCTAGGGTTTGTTATAGTCCTTTAACTTCCTACGACATGATTTTTATGTGAGATAAGTGGAGCTTTCTTGGTAATTCCTTTTAATATGTGTTATATGATTTATTTAAGTATTTAGAGGTCTTAAATGGTTTGGCAAGATTATGGTATTAAAGAAAATAGTTTTAGTATTAGTTAGTGGACTGTTTTCATACACACCCTGTTTTGATGAGTACACCTTGACCTATTTTCGAAAGTGTTACTACCAGCTGCTGTACACGAATTACCTATGTGTTATTGTTTGATTTAATTGATTTCTTGTATGTTGAATGGTATTAGAATGAGTTTATTTCTTATGTGAAAAATGTTAATTATATTTGAGATGATATTTCATGATTTTTATGATTGTATTGAATGAGCTATGTATTTTAAGTTAAGGGTTCATTTATTAAAAATGTTTTACTCTGATTTAGTTCTAAAAGGTTTTTAAAAGAAAAGAAATTTTATTCCAAGCATGAGGGTTCACGTTCTAAAAGATGTTTTCCAAATTATTAATTAAAAGTAAGACTTCTGCTGAAATGAAATGTATAGAAATTTTAGGGCGTGACAATTCACATCAATATACTTCTCTTAGTATGCCCATACATTTGATTTGAGTTTCTGCTCCATAATTCTATTATGTTTGTCTCTTTGATACACATTACAATTCACCTAGCACATTACAGCACATTAGTGTGTCCCGTTTATGTACGCATGGATGTTGAATTGAGGAATCATGCTTTTTCTTTCTTTCACACCTTCATCGTCCCAACACAATTGTATCCCACATATAAATTCCGACATTATGTTACTTGTACATAAATTCATTTAAGTTCCCTGCCTGTCTCATTATACCAGTGAAGTACTCAGAATTTCCTGTACATTTGTCCTTCCACGGAAGTGGTACATTCTGAGGGTTTTTACCAAATCGGTGCATATGTTCCAATTGTTGTACACATGCACCATGTACAATACATATACATCTATATTGGTACAAAAATTCATGGGTCGGTACGTTTGGGGGCACTTATTCGTGCACCCATGCACACAAATGTGTACCACGGTTGTTTGTGTTGCAACGTCCTATGCATTTAAGACAAGTGAATCACTCCTACCTCATCAATTTTTTTATGCTACCCCCTGATTAGTGTTGAACATGCGATAAAAATAAACTGCCCAAATGACAATAACTACAACAATAATGAGAGATGCCCACATAAGGCAATAACTACAACAATAATAAGGCAAACCACACAATTAAAGTAGTACCCGCGATCCTACGTATTCATAATTCACACTCCTATTATAACAAAGTGAAGGTCAAATAAATAGGAGGACTGCAGTAACTGAAACCCCCCCCCCCCTACGAATTCATAATCCCCTAAAATACAGATTGTCTAATCTTGCACAATGCACACAACACAATTCAGAAAAACAAATGCCTCTCATAACACATCACACTCATCTGTTACAGATATCCCCCATGCATCTACTATTAAAACCCATTATACCAACAAATGCCCCTCATAACACATCACACTCATCTGTTCACCCGAGTCGATCAACGAATATAACCTTAACTTAGACCAACCTCAGCATTAACCAGATCCATGAACCAATCAACCATATGCTTCATGTAGTCTCCAGACGTACTTTTCGTAAATACCTTATGCGTGGGATGCTTTCTGTTCATCTTCGATTCCATATTGAAACAAACAATTACTCCACAGTCTACACTCTCAGGATTTTGTTACAGACACGGCACCCCATGAATTTTAATGTTGCTACTGCCTAGGATTTGCTTTTCACGGGAGAGTTCTTTGCACAATTTTGCAGCCGTGGAGTCACATACTCAACCTAAAAGAACATATTAAATAAACAAATTACTTGTTTTTCCATATCCTTCATGTGAACCATTATGTCAGCAATTGCATCGTGTTTCCAAGGTGCTTACCACAATTTTGGATCTCTCAAGATGCACATCCCTCGCTTGCCTTGACCATGGTTGCATTGAGTTGAAAAAACTCCAGTTGCATGTATTGAGATCAAACTTTAACAGCGTCTAATGGTCACCACCATTTGTTGGAGCATTTTCATAATCCCGCGTTAACAATGAGAACAGCAACACATCAGTAAACTGGACTATCTCCAGTCTCTTATCTACGAACTGGACCAAACTTCTGCTTCTTCCATGTTTGTTTGCCAATTCAGTTCCTACATCAATGAGCTTATATTAAAATTTATATATTCTAATTTACCAAATGCATATTCCTTTCTGGGAATGAAAATAAAAAAAAGTGGACCTACACGTGAACTGTTTAACACTTACCCAGCAAGATGCATAAAAAATGTATGACACGACCATCTGTTTGCATTGCACTGTACTTGCTTTGCAGCATTGTCGCCCATGAATCAACAACCTTGTCAATCCAATAGGTCGTCAATAATAATGCTACGAATTATAATATTTGAACTCAAAGTTTTTGTTGTGCACTTCCCAAATATTATTAAATCAAATTAAAGTATTTTTACGCACTCAAACACACCTGAGTAGATTGCCTATCATTATGCAAAATTGCAACAATATCTCTCATGTATACTACTTCCATCGCATTGCGTGCTCCCCAAGCCACGAAACTACAAATAGCACACGTAACATTTATGATTTTGCCTATTATTAACAGTTAACAGTTACTACTTTTCTACACTCTATCTCATTCAAAGCTCATTCAAATCTCAATTTTAAAGTTCTTACACTCTAATTATTACTTTTATATACTACATCAATCAGTGCAATATAATAACATAATACACTACAGATAATATAAAGTACGGGGCAGTTTCTTACTCTTCTCTACCGTCATTCCAGCAGTCATTATTGGTTGCTTTTATTTCATTTATTATCTTCTGTACTGCACTGAATGACATATCCCATCGCATCTTCTTCTGCTTCCCCTTCCTTTCATGTACTGCAACCAACTCACCTGTATTCATTTGGGGTGATATCTCCAATGTTTTCCTATTGTCGTTTCACGTACGTACTTTCACCCTTCGCGTGATTGTGCTTGGATCCACCACCTTCTTTGATCTCTTCCTCTTTTCCTTTGGTGATCCGACATCACTGCTCTCACCTCCTCTGTCTACCAGGTCAAATGTTCGGATTGTATCCGCCAAGCTTGCATTCTCACTTCCCAATTTTGCTTTTTTACTTCTTTGTAATGGACAGTTCCGCAATAGTGTCAATCTCCTTCATTGTCCTCTCATCCTCTAGGACCTGTGTGTTTGTTGGATTTGCAATTAGATTCAACTGCTTCACTGTATCATCCAGCTCCGACCTCAATTGTACAACCTCATGTTTCAACTGCACAATTTCATCTTCTTTCCTCAGTAAATTATCTTCCCATTGCTTGCTCATTGTACTTATCAAACCCTTATTCTCCTGAAAAACCACCTTCATTTGCGAAGCATGATTTTCAACTTACGATTTCTGCTCTCTATCTCCAATATATGTTGCTCAAATTCCCTGTTTTGGCTGATTTCATTCTTCTTTTTCTCTTCAGATTCTTTGAACTGTCTACCCACCTTACCTAACAGTTTCTCCTTCTCCGTAATCATTTTTCTCAATTCTACAATCTCAGTAACAAGTTTCATATTATCATCTTTTAATTGACTCAAGTTCTTTTCAGCAGTTCCTCCAGCCGCTGCAACTGTTTCTTTATTCATAATGTTGTCAACAGCCCCCACCACCCCTCCTGACAACCCCGGATTCAGACCGATGTTTCTCCCAATGACACTATTATCCATGTTTCTTATTTTCAGATGCTCCTCCATCGTCTTTGTTAGTACCTTGGTTTAGATTTTGATGTGTGCAAAACAATGTGTTTAATTTGATAATTTGTTCTAACACTTGTGCTAAGGAAATTGGTGTTTGAAACATATAGTTGTAAGTGAAGTCTGCAGCTGTCTATTTGATAAATCTACAGCCAGACATGACCCTACAACTGTAAGGTTTCTCTACAGCAGATTTTTGATATTGACAGGACTCTACAGCTGCAAGGTTGAAGACTCTACAGCTGCAAAGAATCGTATGAAGAAATGGTACAAGTTAGAGATTAATTGAAGATAATAAAGACCCTTAAGCACTATTAGTGTAGCTCTCAAGCACACACTAAATTGTACTTAAGTGGAAGTTATTTCTTTGATTCAGGAGGATAATGAAGATTAGTTACAAGGAAGGCCAGAATTCTAAAGAAAAGGACATAGTACAATCAGTACTATCCTGTGTGAAGGATGGGGACTATCTCACACATGCCGATAGAGAGAGAAGAGCCTTATCTGAATTTCAAATTTAAAATTCCCAACGGATAAGACACTCCACTCAATCTATAAATAGAAGAAGTCCTCAGAGGAAGCAACAACAACAACCCTGAGCCTACAAGCATTCAACCTAAGCAAGTCTACAGCCAGCAATATTCTGAGAGAGCTTTACTCATTTTATTCTTTGTGATTCATAGGATAGTTGGTTAGGATTTTCTGAATAAGAATCACACCCTTTTGTTGTTGTTCCCTCACCTACTTTATATTTCTACTTAGTGTAGATATCTCTTTGTGAGGTTTTGTAAGACTCTCTGTGAGTTACATTCTGAGTGAATAGGGTAGTTTAATCTCTTTTTAGAATAGGAATCTGAGTGAACCTAGTTCTAAGGGGGAACTACTTGTATTGATCTTTGTGATCACTTCTTAGTGAATTTGGCACCCAAGTGGTGTAACAGTGGATGTAGGTGGTCTTTTTATAGACACTGAACCACTATAAACCTGGTCTATTTACTTTCTGTTATTTATATTCTTGTCCTACATATTTAATTTCCTTGTTACATTCATCATTGTTTTAAAACCTGAGTGCATAAAACTTTGTGATTTTCACAGAGAAAAACTGACTCTACAGCTGTAGACTTCTCTAAGTCACTCAACTATTAAGTTTAGTTTATATTGTTTTTCTTTAATACTCACTTTATTCCGCTGCACATTAGAGTATTCTCAACACAATTTTAATTGAGAGAATTCCTCTGATATTTTTGTCTACAAGTGATTTGTTATTTTTGCACGTTTTTAAACTCTGCAGCTGCAAACTTCTCTAAGTCCACAGCTGCAAACTCATGATAGCAGTTCAAAAGTTCGAGAACTTCAAGATGAAATCTGGTGAAACTCTTGAAAAGTTTGAATCAAGATTCATTGAGATTCTCAGTGAGCTAGACTCACTTAGTAAGGAATACTCACAAAGAGAAATGAACATGAAGGTTCTCAGAGGCTTACCTTCTGAATGGGACATGAAGGTCATTGCCATGAGAGAATCAAAGGATTTATCTAAGATATCCACCTTTGAACTCTTTTCAGACCTCAAAGCTTATGAATTCGACATAAGCAGAAGAAAAGAACCTGACAGCAGTAAGGTTACAGCTCTAGTGGCTGACAATCCTACAACTACAAGTTCTGATGATGAAGACTTGGCTATTTTCATAAAGTAGCTCAAGAAGTTTGGCAAATGGACCAAGAAGAAGCAGTTCACACCAAAGGAAGATGGTAAGGTGAAATCAACAGCATCTAACTCAACTTATTTGTGCTATAACTGTAGAAAACTAGGACATTACATCAAGGATTGTCCTTATCCCAAAGCTGAGAAGTACACTGATGAAGAAAAGAGACTCAGGAAAGATAGAAAGAAAAAGTTTGACAAGGAGAGAATTAGAGCACTACTTTTGGAGTTTGATAAAAATCAGAAAGACTGTCCCTCTTCTTCTCAAAAGTCAACTGTAGATTTAGAAGACTCTGACTCTACATATTCAGATGAAGAAGCCCTGATCTATCTTATGGCTAAAGATGAAGAGGTATGCTCATCATCATCTAGTTATATTACAGAAAAGGATTCTTCCAGTGACATGCTAAGTGCAATCCAAAGACTCCAAGAGGAAAATGAAGATCTTAGAAGAGATAATCACATTGGAAGAGAACATGTGAAAGCTTTGTTAGCTGTAGTGGAAGATGCTGAGAAACAACTGCAGATTCTACAAGAACTGAAGGAAGGTTACAATTGTCTGAAAGAGGACAATGAAGAACTTTTCAATGAAGCAAGTTGTAGAGCTGCAGATTGTGTTGAATTGAAGGAAACAATCAGAAGTCAAGAATTGATGATAGCTGAACTTGAAGAACACAATGCTTATTATCAAAAGAAGATAGATTGCTTTGGAAAATCATCCAAACAATTGAAGAAGATGCTATCTGAACAAAGGCACTCAAAAGATTTGACTGGAATAGGATATAATCCTTGTGTCTGGATGAAGTACTTGCAAAAGTCAATTCCAAGACCTGAGAGAAAGTTCATCAAAGACACAACCCCTAAAGAAACTGTAGACTCAACTCTACAGCTAGAAGATTTGAAATTCTTGAATTCAATCAAAGAATTGTCACCAAGAAGACAACAAAAGATCAAGGAGATCATAGATGACTCTGAAGAAGATGTTTCAAATATGTTTCAAAACATAACTTTGAAACAAACTGCAGAATCAAACCTACAGTCAGAAGAAGAAGTCTATCATAGATTGGATATGGAAAGAAGACTTAACTTTGATAGATTCTGGAATGGAAATATGTCAGAGATGTCTCCCTCTTCAAGCACTCAAAGAGGAGGATCAAGCAAGAACTGTAGAATTAACAACTCTACAGCTCCCAAAAATGCTTGGATTGCAAAGAATAACACTGGAGGAAATCTAAAGTACTGGATTCCTAAATAACTCACTTTATTTTGCATGGACATGTTACAACCACCAAAAGAGAGATTTGACATATTGACAGTGGTTGTGCAAGACATATGACTGGAGACATAAGTTTGCTACAAAATGTGAAAGATCATAAAGGTCCTAAAGTTGTTTTTGGTGATAATGCCAGTGTAACAGCTAAAAGATCAGGATGTCTACTCATAGGAAATGTTCAGATCAATGATGTTTATTTGGTAGATGATTTAAAGCATAACTTGCTTAGTGTGAGTCAATTTTGTGACAAAGGCTACACTGTAGACTTTACACAAGACACCTGCATTGTCAAAGATGTTGAATCTTAAACCACTAAACTGACATGAACTAGAAAAGGAAATGTTTACATTGTGGAGTGGAACTCTGCAGCTAAAACTACCTGCTTTCTAGCTAATAATTCCAAAGAAGTTAGTTGGTTATGGCACAAAAGAATGAATCACATAATTTTATAACCATGAATGAACTTGTGAATAACAAACTTGTAAAAGGTTTGCCAAACACTAAGTTCAGGAAGGAACACTTATGTGATGCTTGTGTTAAAGGGAAACAAATCAAGAAGACTTTCAAAAGTAAGACACATCCAAGAACTTCAAGAACACTTGAATTACTGCATATGGATCTCTTTGGACTCATAGAACCAGTAAGTATAAGTGGGAAGAAATATACTTTGGTTGTTGTAGATGATTACTCAAGATTTTCTTGGACTGTATTTCTAAGAAAGAAGAGTGAAACTCTACAGCGGTTACCAGAATTGTTAAGAAGAATTCAGAATGAAAAGAATCTGAAGATTGTGAAGATCAGATAAGATAGAGGAACAAAATTCACAAATCAAGTTATTGAAGAGTATTGTTCACTTTATGGTATTGTTCATGAATACTCTGCAGCTAGAACCCCACAGCAAAATGGAGTTGCTGAAAGGAAGAATAGAACACTCAAGGAAGCTGCAAGAACAATGATTGTTGAAGCAAAGTTGCCTAAGAAATTTTGGGCAGAAGCAACAAGTACTGCATGTTATACTAAGAATAGATGCTTGATTGTTAAGGATCATAAGAAGACTCCATATGAGCTATGGAAAGGAAGGACTCCTAATATTTCTTATCTACACATTTTTGGATGCAAATGCTTCATACTGAATAATGGGAAAGAATATCTTAAGACTTTTGATTCAAAGTCAGAGGAAGGTATCTTTCTAGGTTATTCTAATGTTAGCAAAGCATTTAGAGTGTATAACAAGAGATTGATGATTGTGGAAGAGTCACATCATGTTGTTTTTTATGAACAACATAGCTCCCCTGAAGAAATTGTTGAAGACTCTAAGGAGGACAACTCTACAGTTACAAGTCAACAACAATATATTGAGATCAAAACTCCTGTAGATTTGACCAACAAAGGCTTTGGCACTATAATTGTTGAGTTACCACCATTAGAGAATGTAGAAGACCTAGTCCATGAGAATGTTCAAACATAAGTAGAGATACCAACAAAAGGACTGGATGAGTCTGCAGTAGATGAATCTATAGCTGTAGAGAACAATGATCAAGGATTAGAACCTGTGTCAGATTTGATTTGGTTGAAAGATCACCCCCCTGAGCATGTAATTGGAAACCCATCAGATGTTGTAAGAACTAGAAAACAAATCCATGAGGCAATGTTTGCTACATTTCTTTCATCTTCAGAACTTACTGATATTCATGAAGCACTGCAAGATGTCAATTGGATTATTGCAATGCAAGAACAATTGAATGGTTTTGAGAGAAATCAAGTATGGGAACTTGTTCCAAGACCTAGGAATCACAAAGTGATTGGAACTAGGTGGGTAATCAAGAACAAACTTGATGAAGATGGAATTGTAACCAGAAATAAAGCATGGTTAGTAGCTCAAGGCTATTGTCAATCTGAAGGCATAGATTTTGATGAATCATTAGCCCCAGTTGCAAGATTAGAAGCTATAAGAATCTTTCTAGCCTATGCTGCTCATATGAACTTTACATTCTATCAAATGGATGTAAAGAGTGCATTTCTCAATGGTTTACTTTCTGAAAAAGTGTATGTTGAACAACCACCAGGATTTGAGGAATCTACAGCTGAAGATAAGGTTTATAAGCTTAGAAAAGGCCTTTATGGACTTAAACAAGCACCAAGAGCATGGTATGATACCCTATGTGATCCTCTGATCAAAAATGGATTGAAAAGGGATTGGTTGACAAAACCTTATACAGATTACAACATGGGAATGATATTTTGCTTGTCCAAATATATGTCGATGACATAATCTTTGGCTCAACCATGGAAGAATTATGCAGAAAATTCTCTAAGCTCATGACTGAGAAATTTGAAATGAGCATGATAGGAAATCTGAATTTCTTTTTGGGATTACAAGTTAAGCAATTGAGAGATGAAATTTTCATCAATCAAGCTAAATATACTCAAGAGCTTATAAAGAGATTTAGAATGGATAGTTCTAGGCCTACCAATATACCTATGACACCTTCTGTGAATCTTGACAAAGATGAGAATGGCAAAAGTGTTTATGTAACCAAATATAGTAGACTAATTGGATCATTGCTATACCTTACAGCTAGCAGACCTGATATCATATTTACAGTAGGTGTATGTGCTAGACTCCAAGTGAATCCTAAAGAATCACACTTGAATGCTGTGAAGAAGATCATCAAGTATGTCAAATCCACACAAAATCTAGGATTATGGTATCCTAAAGAAGGAGGAATTGAACTCATTGGGTACACTGACTCAGATTTTGTAGGCTGCAAGATTGATAGGAAGAGTACTAGTGGGATTTGTCAATTCCTATGTGAAAGGTTGGTGGGATGGCATAGTAAAAAGCAGAATTCAATTGCTCTTTCTACAGCTGAAGCAGAATACATTGCTGCTGGAAGCTGTTGTGCACAAATCTTATGGATGCAATATCAATTACAAGACTATGGGATTGATTCAAGAGAAACAACTATATTTAGTGATAATACAAGTGCTATTGCTATTACACAAAATCCAGTTTTACACTCTAGATCAAAACACATAGATATAAGGCATCATTTCATAAGAGATCATGTTGAAAGTAAGGATGTGAAATTGACAAAGATTCATACTAATTTGAATCTTGCTGATATTTTCACTAAACCCTTGTGTGAATCAAGATTTTCAATCTTGAGAGGAATTTGGGAATGTTAGAAATGTAAGAAGACTCTGTGAAAATCATTAAATTACTAAGACAAACCCAGAAAATTGGAAAATTAGTGAAAAGGAAAACTGCAGCTGCAAAGTCATTCAACCGTAGAGTTGAACTCTACAGCTGTAGACTTAGTTCAAAACTGCAAATTCCTTACTAACTGTGTATTTCCAAATTCTAAGAATTCCAACTGCAAACTTAGGAAATTTACAGTACTTTGTACAGTTCTGCAAATTAAATGGAGCACTACAAAATTCAGAAACTTTTGTACTAAGTTACAGAAATTTTAGATTTATTCAAGCATTTTAATTAATAAAATGTGTGAGTACGTGTAACATTTTAAATGGAATTAATTTCTATGTGAGTTAGATTTTGGATAAATTTAATTATAAATTTTGGTCCAGAATTCAAAAGCTCATAAATTTTAGGTCAAAGACCGTTATACCCCTGTTCTTAATGGATGTTTAAAGAAAGGTATTTAAAGGACCCTTCATCCTTTTTATATCATACTTCAATATTTCGAACCCCCTGAAATCTTAAACACTCCCATCCCCTACTCAAAAGAAACCAAGAACCATGGCGATGAAAGTTATTTTCGGAGCCTTATTCGATTTTGATGAGATACTGAAGAAGCATCCCACTGATGCTATGGAGGACGTTGTGAAGCATATAGTGAATCAAGGCGTTCATTACTGCCTGACTCACAACCCTGGAACTTATAATGATAAGATAGTGCATGAGTTCTATCAAAATGCAGAAGCCGATGTTGAAAGGAAGATGTTATCAGTGAAGCTGCAAGGAAAGAATGTCAATATTACAGCGGATGATATCTACAAGGTTCTACACCTAAGGACTGGAGGTGATGCACATGACAACCTCAACTTTGCTGATGAAGATGAGAAATATTGGAAGAGATTCACAGCAAAGAAGCCATTTCCAAAGAACTGGAAGAGAACGTTCAAGAAGACTGACTTAGCAGTTGAGTACGTTTATCTTTATGAAGCCATTGATAAATGCTTACTATGTAGAACTGGTGCTCATGATACTGGTACTATATTAATGTGGGATTTAATGATAGCATTTGTTAAGGAAGTAAAAGTTGATATTGGAGAACTTTTATTGAGGAATAAAGGAAATGATGTAGTTAAGGCTGGTAAGAACAAAGGATTTGGTTTGTTCTTAAATTATATCTTGAAGGAAGTTGGTTTTTCTCTGTTTAATGGGCATAAAGGTCAACCCATTATAACTCATAGAATTATTGGAAGGGCAAATTTCAAGAGAGGAGCTGTGGATACTCCTATGGCCCCTGAATCCTAGAGGAGAAAGAAAAAGTCAGAAAGAAAGGTTCTCACTATCATCAGATCACCAAAAGAACCAGAGAAAGGAAGAAGAAGAAGGATGTAAGAAGAAGAATCTTAGTAGATGAACCCATTAACTCAGAAGATGAGATTGATAGAGAAAGAAGGCAAAAGAAACATCATTCAAAGAAGCTACAGAAGTTGAAATTGACAAGTCTACAACTGTAGACTTGTAACACCCCTCATAGGCCGCAGCTTTTCGTCCATTAACTTATTGTTTTGGGCAAGAGCTTTGTGTGTGTTTTAAGTTTAGTCCTTTAAGTTGTTATGCTTTAGTATTTCTTAAAGGTTTGTTTAGTAATAGTTGTCCCAATTAGTATTAATTGGACCCTTAAGTAGCATTAAGTTTTCGAATATTATTTGAGAGTAAGAGAGACTAGTATTATTGTTGAGGTTTTAGTATTAGTCCTCTAAGAATAGTATTTCCTTAAGTATTAATTCATTAAGGGTAGGTTAGTAATTGAGGAATTAATTTTAGGGACTTGACTTTATGAGGATTTGACCAAGAGTAGGATTAAATAATACTTGGGATAGTACTAGTATTATTTTCGAAAATAAGGAGTCTTGGACATTAAGTAATTTTCAAAAATTAAGGAGCATTAAGACATGGATTTCTAGTATCTTTATTTATGGAAATAAGTCATATTCTTATGCAAGAGAATAGTACATGCTTGAAGGTTAAGTATCATAAGAATAAAGAGTTAGTAAGGATCTTTTAAATAAGGAAATAAGTTGCCAAGTATGGAAATAGAGATACACCAAGATATTGGGCCAATTTTCTTGCCTTTTCTTCATAATTTCGTCCAGCCCTCTTTCCCCAACCCTACACACTTTTTCCAACTCTATAAATATGTATTGATTAAGTCCCCAAACCCTTAGACACCCTAAAAAAATTGGCAGCCACCTAGCACCAAATTTCGGCCACTTTATGAAGCTATAGGACCAGTTTTTCCAGCAGCTTGTGAGGTTAGGAAGAGAGCAAGTTTCGGCAGCTTTGAGTGAAGAAAAGAATAGGATTCAAGCACAAGGATTAGTCAAGCCAACGTACAACAATTCTCTTCTTTTCAAGCAATCAAAGGTGGGGGTTTAAACGGTGAAAAGTGGTAACTCTAGTTTGATTTTTAAATACTATGTTTGATGTGTTTATGTGTTTATGTGCTAAAGAGGGATGCCCTTATGTGGTGTCAAAGATGAGTGCTCTTAAGCAGTATGCCCTTATGTGGTGTCAAAGAATGGATATCCTTATGTGGTATCAAAGAATGGATGCTCTTATGTAGTATCAAAGAGGGATACGCTTAAGTCGTATCAAAGATTAAGAATTGATTGGTATGTTTTCACGTTTACATGTCCATTATATTTAGACTTCGAACCTAACTATCCCCACGGAGTGATTATTTTATAATTGCTCACCCCTTCACCGAATTATATGTTCAGATTTTAAAGAGTAAGATGACGAGATCGGCGATGCGGAGGAAGGCGGATGTAATGCGAGTTAAAGAAGTTAATGGATGAAGATTTTTATTAATAAACCAAGTAGGCTTTTATTTTATTAAGTTGCAAGAGTTTTATTCATGATTTTCAGCACTTTCATGTTTGCCACAAGACTAGACGTTTGCATGTTTTATTTCGTTGAGTGCATGGACACGTAGATGTTTGATTTAGGATTTATTATGGTTTGATGAATTATGGGATTTTATTATGATTTTTATGAGATATTATTATTATTATGATTATGTGCTAATTGGCATGAGTTTTAGGAGTTAAGTTGATGAATATATTGTAATTATATAGCAGCTGTTGGACGATTTTTAGATGCATGGTTAAAAGTCATTTTATGTGTTTAATTGTTCTTATGAAATTAGTTATTGTCCATAGTTTGCATGATCGATGAGTTAAGTTTTAAAACTCCAAAAATTATGAAATTTTACTAGAATGTTTGCCATGATTTATAATGCATATTGTCCAATTTTCATGAGTTTTTACTTAGTAGAAGTCGAGGAACTGATTTTAGTCCTTTATGTGATTCTAGTCGTCAAAATTCTTGTTTTAAAAATACCAAAATATATGCCAGCCTATTTTCGAAATTTTGGCAATTTAATAGCCTTAAAATTTTAAGTGTTTTGGTCTTAAAACGTGGAAGAAAATCGTTTTAAAGTTTCAACTTGAAATTAGTCCTACAACTTTGTGTTTCAAGCTTTTCATGTGTTTTAAAAAGGGATTTTCGTGACAAGTGTTTAATTTTTGTCTAATATGATTTAATTGAGTATTTAGAGGTCTTATGTTGAATGGCAAGACAATAGTATTAAAGAAAGTGGATTTGGTATTAGTTAATGGACTGCTTTTATACACAACCAGTTTTGATGAATACACCCAGGCTGTTTTTTGTGAGTTTTATGTCCCAGTGGCTGTACATGATTTGTTTAGGTATTATTGCATGATTTAATTGATGTCTTGGTTGATGTATGAAGTTGGAATGATTTAATTTCCTATGTTAAATATATAAAATTATATTGGATATACTTGAGATGATATTATTTATGTTTTCCATGGATGTGTTGAACGACTTATTTAAATTGAATGTATGATTTATTTGTTTCAAATTATTACTCTGATTTTAGTTGTAAAAAGGGTTTTTAAAAGTGAAAGGAATTTTTACAAGCTTAAAGGTTCACGTTCTAAAGAATGTTTTCATTAAATTATTTATTTAAAGTCCAGACTTCCGCCGATTTGAAATGCATAGAATTTTAGGGCGTGACAAGACTTGCCAACTGTACAGTCAGAGGTACACATTTCTAAAGAACTAAATGAAGAAACCCCTGAACCTGAAACTGAACAACTCCCTGTTGTTCTAGTTGAGAGGGTTGAAGGATTTGAAGAGGAGAGGCAAAAATTTGATGACTGGAAAATAGTCAGAGAAGAACTTGAGAAGTTGATTGTTGAGGAAAGGAATTTGTTCCAGTGGGTAGTTGACTGGACAAATTGTAGTAATGTGAATGAATTGTTGAAACCAAATTTTATTGATGATTTCATTGCTGAGAAAAGAAGGAAAGACAAAGGAAAAGGAAAACAGACTGTTGAAGAACCAGCAAGGCAGAAAATCACCAAATCTGCAGCTGAGGCTTTGAGAATTGCTATGGGAACTGAGATGGATCCTGAAGCTGAATATCCTGAAGCTGCCTTTGATGTGGTAAGTTCTGAAAGTGATGAAGAAGAAATGCCAAAGAAAACTGGTGAAGGAAGTACACAGATAGTTGAAGCTGAGGGCTTAACTATTTTGATGAAGGAAGCTATTTTGATGGAGTCTGCAGGAGCTAGTGCTGCAGATCCAGTAGTTGTTGAAGAAGAGAATCCTGCAGAAGAAGATTCTGAGAAGGAAAAGGAAACAAGAAAAGATGATTCTCCTTGTAAAGATCCCAAAGATAAGCCAGATGATAATGATGATGATGGCAATGATGATGCACTAATGGGTGGTGCTCAAGCCCAAGTTCAAGCTGAAATTCAATCTCAGATTGTGGAAACTGAAGCTCGAACTGTTGATATTGTTGATGAGCAGATTGTAGATGATACATCTAAGGAGATTGATAAGGACACTTCAAACCACATCACAAGTATCTTTCATCAATCTCCACCTGCAATGTACACTTTGGAAGAAATCTACAGGCATGGAACTCCCCCACTGCAGAGCTATTCAGCTCTTTAGAGAGAAAATATTGTTAATATGGAAGATTATATTACTGAATTCTCTACAGAGGTTGCTGTGACTCCTAGCAAGAGGAAGTCCTCTACTGAAGACTCTACAGCTGTAGAGTTGGTGCCTTCTAAAGCTCAAAAAGTTATTAAAGGGAAAGAGTTGGCAATAATAGAAGGAGAGTCTGAGGAAGAAGACAGTGATACAAACCCTCAGATGACACCCAAGGAAGTGGTATCCCAACTGAAGAACTTAGAGGAATCTTTTAAGAGTATTGAAGCTGAAATTCTGAAACAGGTGAAACAAGTACCTGATGCAATTATTTCCCAGAATGTTAGAAAAGGTATGGAAGACCTTGTGAAGAAGTTTGAGGAGAGAAGCTCAGAGGAAAAGAAAGTTCTTGAGAAAAACTTCAAAGTTGTTGTGGATAGCTTACTGGCTCAAAATGAAGAAATCAGAAAAGAAAGCAGCCAGAAGTCGAGAGAAATCAGTAATCTTCAGTTAGATATCAAGCTTATGAAGGATGACTCTTTCAATCTGAAGATAGAAGTGAAGGGAATGAAGAATGAGATGACCAAGCTGATATCTTGAAATAAGAATCTGAGAAATGATCTTATGAGCAAGCTTAACACCATTTTGTCACATGTTGATGTTGGCAAAAAGGGGGAAAGCAAAATAGAGAAAGATAATGAAGAAAGGGAAAAGGTTGCTAAAGATATTCTTGAGAATGTGAAGGATATTGGGAAATCATGGGCAAAAGAACTTGAAACTGCAAAGTCAAAAACTTGTCCATGAGATTGGGTGAACTGACTGAAGAAAGAACTCAATCAGAAGAGATGAAGGGAATCTCTAGAGAAGGAAAGATCATATAGCTCCCTAAGTCTACAGTTCAGAAACCTACAGTTCAATCGTCTAAAAAACCTTTTGGTTATTGGGAACAAACAGTGAAGGAATCAAGAGAGAGAAGGAAAGAGAAGGAAGAGAAAGAGAAAGAAATGAAAGAAAGACAAAGAGAGAAAATTTCTGATGAATCTACAGCAGTTGTGACTGCTCAACCTTTAAATGTTCAACCATTGACCATGGTACCTGTCACGCCCCAATTTTCATAAACAACAGAAATCTTACTTTTAATTAGTAATTTGGAAAACATCTTTCTAGAACGTGAACCCTCACGCTTGGAATAAAATTTCTTTTCTTTTAAAAACCTTTTAGAACTAAATCAGAGTAAAACATTTTTAATAATTGAACCCTTGACTTAATATACATAGCTCATTCAATACAATCATAAAAATCATGAAATATCATCTCAAATATAATTAACATAATTCACATGTGTAACTAACTTATTCTACAAACATACAACATAAAAGACATCAATTGAATCATGCAACACTTCACAAATATTTCATGGAACAGCAGCTGGTGTGTTACTTTTGAAAATAGGTCGGGGTGTATTCATCAAAACTGGGTGTGTACGAAAACAGCCCACTAACTAATACAAAATCCTATTTCTCTAACACTCTTATCTTGTCATGCAATTTATAACCTCTAAATACTTAAATAAATCATATAAGACATATTAAAAGGAATTACCAAGAAAGCTCCACTTATCTCACATAAAAATGATGTCGTAGTAAGTTAAAGGACTATAACGAACCCTAGATTTCTACTATGAATAAATTTGTGAAATTAGGCTAACATACATAATATTTTAATTACTCAAAAAATATCATATAGCAATAAGACAATTATTCATGCGTCCATCTCTAATAATCTAAAATCACAGTTTCATAAACATTCAAAGATTTCATACTTTCAGCAGTGCGTCATCAACAAAATAAATCAATTAAAAAATACTTAAGCTACTGGAAAAATTCCACAAAAATTCATATTGGTTACTGACTTCATATAATATTTATCTATAATTTTTAATAAATTTTATCCGTGACTAATTTTTATCAAAAATTCGCGAGATTCGGAAATCCCACAACCTGCCACATATTTTTCAAAAATTCATAACTAATTCGTTCTAACTCCAAATAAGATGATTCAAGATGCGTTCGAAAGCTAATTAAAAACTGTAACTGAATATTAAATTTAATTTACGAAATCCTTAAATCACGAAACCGTAAAATCCCTTAAAACTTACTGGAAAATAGAAACACATCAAATCCTACACATGCAAAAATACTAAACTCATATTAATGACTTCATAATATTTAATTAAAATATATATCTAACATGCATCCTAATTCATCTTTCATGACTCATCTACCCAATCAAATAAGCATAATATTCAATGAAAACTCATATTGCGATTAACTAAAATCCATATACATCATATTAGAAATCAAGAAAACTAATTAGATTACTTACTTGTCCATGCACTTAATCAAATCATAAGCATGCAATCGTTCCAACTTGTGGAAAAAGACATAGTACCGAAACATAAAGAAATCTTGCAACATAAAAATAAGTCCTACTTGGTTTTTTTTTTTAAACTTTATCCTTTATCTTCTCTTTTCTCGCATCACATCCACCTTCCTCCGCATCGCCAATCTCGTAGCCTTTACACTTGAAAATCTGAAATATAATTCGGTGAAGGGGTGAGCAATCATAAAATAATCACTCCGTGGGGATAGTTTAGTTCGAAGTCTAAATATAATGGACATGTAAACGTGAAAACATACCAATCATTCTTAATCTTTGATACGACTTAAGCGTATCTCTTTTGACACTACATAAGAGCATCCATTCTTTGATACCACATAAGGATATCCATTAATTTGGCACTACTTAAGAGCACCCATTGGTTGATACTACATAAGAGTATCCATTCTTTGATACCACATAAGGATATCCATTAATTTGGCACTACTTAAGAGCACCCATTGGTTGATACTACATAAGAGTATCCATTCTTTTAGCACATAAACACATAAACACATCAAACATAGTATTTAAAAATCGAACTAGAGTTACCACTTTTCACCGTTTAAACCCCCACCTTTTCTTGTCTTGAAAATTAGAGATGTGTTGTACGTTGGCTTGCTAAATCCTTGATTGAAATCCTACTTCTTCTTCCTCAACAAAGCTCACGAAAACTGCCCTATAACTTCATGAAAGTGCCAAATTTTGGGGTGACTTAGGGCTGGCCGAATTTTGGGGTGTCTAAGGGTTAAGAAGTGAACCTAGATCATCTATTTATAAGGACTAAAAGTCTTGTAGGGTTTCCTACAAGGGCTTGGACGAAATTATGGCTAAAAAGGAAAGGAAATTGGCCTAATATCTTGATGAATCTCTTATACCAATCTTGACAACTTATTTCCAAAAATAATAGATCCTTACCAACTCTTATTCTCTTGATACTTAACCTTCAAGTAAGTATTTTTCTTGCATAAGAAAATATGACTTCTTTCCATAAATAAAGGTACTAAAAGTCCAAGTCTTAATACCCTAGTATTTTTCGAAAATTCCTATTAATAATAAAGTCCTTATTTTCGAAAATCATCAATACATTCCCAAGTATTATTCTTAATCCCATTCTTGGTCAAAACCTCATAAAGTCAAATTGCTAATATTAATTTCTCAATTACTAACATACCCTTAATGAATTAATACTAAAGGAAATAATATTCTTAGTGGACTAATACTATAAACTCAAACAATAATACTACTCTTCCTTAACCCTAATACTTCGAAACTTAGTACTATTTTAAAAGTCCAAAAGTAATACTAATCGGATCAACTAAATACCAAGCAAGAAAATAGAATAAAACTCAAGCTTAAGAACTTAAAGGACTAACTCTCTGAAAATATGTAGGCACAAACGGCACTCTTCACGAGATGACCAACTACTTCTTCTAGTGGACTAAGTCTACCCTTAACTTGCCGCATCAACTTAATTATCCTCTAAGTAAAAATCTTCTAGAGAAATCTAATGCTACTTCTCCTTAATAAAAGTGCTAATCCTTATTCTTGCCAATATTACTTATCTCAATAAATAAATCTTGTACTTAATAAATTAATCCCACAATTAACTCCAAACTCAAATCTAAATCCTCAATTAATCACCAATTATCCGTGAATAATCCTTTGGAAGAATTCAGAAACTTGCGGCTGAAACTAATCCAATAATCATTTAAGAATATCAAATCTTAACAATTCTAACCTCACTAATAATAAATATCAATTCCTAATAATCCCAATATTAATACCTTAACTTAGTAATCGAATTAATCCTCAAATAAATTAAAACTCAACTTAAAACTTCACAATTATTCCCAAAGATACGCTAAATATTCCTTAAGTGATTTAAGAGATTTAATCTCAAAATATCCAATAAATAAATATCAAATATCATCTCTTCGTCTCTCCAAATAAAAATATCCTTACAATATCTCTCTTGTCCCTAAATAATAATACTCCTTACTTTTGCAAGTAACATTTAACACCTAGCAGTAAAATCTCAACTTAACTCCTACATATCCGACACATATAGTCTAACTTTGCAACATACACCTTTATCCCTTGAGAGTAATACCTTAAAGTCCTAACATTATTCCTTGGCTTAAAATCCAAATATTTGATCAATAAAAAAGATTCCTATAATAATCTCTTGATATTGATTTCAAGAAAATCTAAACCTTGAATATTTTCTTGATCTATAACCTTTCATATAATCTAATCGAGATCCCAAAAGGTCATTCCTAATTTCTTGGTCTTAATCTTTAATCACATATCCTAGTCAAGATCCCATATAAGTCCATTCTTATCTCTAAAATAACAACCTCACTAATACCCTTAGTAAATTGGTACTTAATAAATCCTAATTTTCTCAATCCAATTTGAATTATAACACTTAATAACCAATCAAGCTAAATCCTCTGAATCCTTAAATTAAATACTTAATTGGATCATATCTTAATTTGGCTCTCTAACTTTTAATTCACATACTAAAGCCCAAAAATACATTATCAAGAACTTAATCTTAATTCCCAAATACTCCAATCAACTTTACTAACTTAATCATCAGAAAATTAATACTTAAGGCTCGTGAAAAACTTAAAGAACTAAAGCACAATATTTAATCCTACGCGCAACTTAACTTTAAAACCTCAAATGACGACTTATAAAATATAACTTGAATCCAATTATGCTGGGCGTTACAGTACCTATTGAAGATTTTGAGGAAATGGTTAATCAAATGAAAGCTGAATTTGACAATTTATGGAAGAAATTCTTGAGCATTTGCAATAGGCATACTGTGATTAAGAGAATCAAGCTCAAGAAGGACAGATTCCAAAAATTCAAAGACCTGAAGGCTGATGGATCATTATATAAAGGAGATAATGCTCGGCTCTTTGGTGGAAAGATCAGAAGAATTCCATTGCCTAAGAGGGTATTCAAGTCCAAGAAAGAAGAAGAAGAGATGGAATCCTATGAACTACAGATGCTGATGAAATACTTTGAAGAGGATGACAAGAACATGAAATTAGTGGAGCAAGGAATTCTGAAGGCTCAAGATGAAGATTCTGATGATGAGGATGAAGAAGAAGATGCAGATCCCAAGCCCAGGAGAAGATAAAGACTCTATTCTAGAATAGACACTAAAACTGTTTAGTTTTTAGTCTAATTATTTACTGTAACATGTATCTTGGATCTCTTTTATTCTATGCAGCTATGTGCTCTGTGCTTTTCTCTGTCTCCTTTTTGTTTTGTGTTGTGCCCTACTTTGCTCTGCTTCTTGTTGTTTCTGTTCTTATAAGACAATTTCTTATTGTCTTTGTTATTTGTTTTATTTTTTGTTTTGCCAACATCAAAATAGGGGGAAATTGTTAGTACCTTGGTTTAGATTTTGATGTGTGCAAACCAATGTGTTTAATATGATAATTTGTTCTAACACTTGTGCTAAGGAAATTGGTGTTTGAAACATATAGTTGTAAGTGAAGTCTGCAGCTGTGTATTTGATCAATCTACGGCCAGACATGACCCTACAGCTGTAAGGTTTCTCTACAGCCGATTTTTTATATTGACAGGACTCTACAGCTGCAAGGTTGAATACTCTACAGCTCCAAAGAACCGTTTGAAGAAATGGTACAAGTCAGAGATTAATTGAAGATAATGAAGACCCTTAAGCACTATTAGTGTAGCTCTCAAGCACTCACTAAATTGTACTTAAGTGGAAGTTATTTCTTTGATTCTGGAGGATAATGAAGATTAGTTACAAGGAAGGCCAGAATTCTGAAGAAAATTACATAGTACAATCACTACTATCCTGTGTGAAGGATGGGGACCATCTCACACATGCCGATAGAGAGAGAGGAGCCTTATCTGAATTTCAAGTTTGAAATTCCCAACGGATAAGACACTCCACTCAATCTATAAATAGAAGAAGTCCTCAGAGGAAGCAACAACAACAACCCTGAGCCTACAAGCATTCAACCTAAGCAAGTCTACAGCGAACAATATTCTGAGAGAGCTTTACTCGTTTTATTCTTTGTGATTCATAGGATAGTTTGTTAGGATTTTCTTAGTAAGAATCACACCCTTTTGTTGTTGTTCCCTCACATACTTTATATTTCTACTTAGTGTAGATATATCTTTGTGAGGTTTTGTAAGACCCTTTGTGAGTTACATTCTGAGTGAATAGGGTAGTTTAATCTCTTTTTAGAATATGAATCTGAGTGAACCTAGTTCTAAGGGGGAACTACTTGTATTGATCTTTGTGATCACTTCTTAGTGAATTTGGCACCTAAGAGGTGTAACAGTGGATGTAGGTGGTCTTTTTATAGACACTGAACCACTATAAACCTGGTCTATTTACTTTTTGTTATTTATATTCTTGTCCTGCATAATTAATTTCCTTGTTACATTCATCATTGTTTTAAAACTTGTGTGCATAAAACTTTGTGATTTTCACAGAGAAAAACTGACTCTACAGCTGTAGACTTCTCTAAGTCACTCAACTGTTAAGTTTAGTTTATTGTTTTTCATTCTCTCGCTTTATTCCGCTGCACATTAGAGTATTCTCAACACAATTTTAATTGTGAGAATTCCTTTGATATTTTTGTCTACAAGTGATTTGTTATTCTTGCAAGTTTTTAAACTCTGCAGCTGCAAACTTCTCTAAGTCTTCAACTGTAATCTTTGTGGTCCAGTTTTAAAACTCTTGTAGACTTGTTCTTTTTAAACCTCAAAAAGGCTATTGTAAGGTTCTAGAACCCATCCTTTTGAAAAGTTTGAAAAATCTGATTTTGGACTCAAGGTCTATTCACCCCCGCCCCCCTCTAGACCTTGACCACTTTAAGGGACCAACAATATTGGAACTTCCAGGCTTACTATCCCCCGTACTCCCGAAAAATTACCTTCTGAACTCCGTGCACACTTCGTACCCTTACTTGATCAGGAGTATTTCTGGCAGACACACCCATTCGACTCTATCTTTGTCCCCCTGTTCTACTCGGTGTACGATGAGTTGCTGCTCTTGGTGCATCTAATTCTTCATTTGGTGTACGAGTGCCTATAGGTATTGTCGGGTATACACAAAAGTCGGAATCAATCTGTTCATTCCACGTGGAATTGTCATACTATTCTGCCCTCTCGCCGGAATCACTTTCTGTTTCCCCTTCTGAAACAACACCACTGCTTCCTTCCTTCCACTGCTTCTCCAGATTTTAAAGTGTCTCATTTTCGAATGCTGTGGGTTTCAAGAGTAGCAAAGGAAAATATTAATAACTAATCCATTAAGTTCAAGAGTAGCAAAGGAAAACATAATATCAAGCACACATGAATATAGTATTCACTCTATACATATTCACTTACATCAACTGGTTCAAGTCTACTTAGCCTTATACTCGTAAGTACTTTGGTTAACGCTTTCAGGTCCCACTTTAGGAAGCGTGGGAACGCACCACTATGTGTGGGCTCCATCATGTTCATGTGCTCGCATAGCCAAAATTGATTTAATTAAACAATATATATATATATATATATATAGAGAGTACTTCATAAATCAAAATATATGGTATTTAAAATAAACTTCATAAAGCTTGAAATGCACATACTTACAGGTAGAATGATAACGCATCCTGCAATTTTCAAGTTCTGGTTTCCAGACAGCTGCCCCAATAACATTGACACAACAACAACATTTCAGTCGTAGTTTCTTGTATCTTCTACTTTTTCCAGATACACCATGTAATGCCATGATACAGATTTGTTTCTCCCCGGTGTAAGTAAAACAGGCATCAAATACATGTGAATCAACCTTGCTACATCACCATAGCTCCTGCCATCGGTTAATTGTATCAAAGACTAAAGTCTTGCATAAATTCTACTTTTTGTCAACAGATATCCACCTCTATTACCACTGACTTCCTTCTCAAAACATCTGGAAACCCAGCTTGGTACAATATAATCGGTGTTTCTCATCGGTATATGTGTAGTACCACACATTACTCCAAATATCATCTGCACATCCCTGTTAGTAACTCGCATCTTTTCTCCTCCGATAACAAAGTCAACTGATGGTTGGTCATACATACTAATAATGTGCTGTATATCTTTTTCGTTCTTATGCCACATAATCCTATAACGTTCATAATCCACATTCGTAATGACATCAAATAGCATCCAGAATAGTGTCTTCCGTATCTCTGCAAGATGCATATTATTGAATGCATGGCTTTGGATTTCTTTTGCTTCCGTAACTAAATTGCTCCTAAAACAATTCCTACCATCGTCCGGGCATTTACTACCTAGTCAAGGAATTATAGGATATTAGAACTCACATATATAATAATGCATAATTCAAATTTGTAATATTTAACTTGAAGGTCTGCGTTTTACCAAAATAGTTCTTTGGTCTCATGTTTGAGTCACTAGAATATGTTGTAGATTCATACAAGATGTCCCCTAATATACCCCTTGATGTATTGGGGCCGTGTGCTTTTCCTGGTTTTACATACAACAGTTCATATCATTAATAATATTTACTTTCTACTTAAATTTTTATAATATCTAGCAACATCAGTTTGAGAACACCTAGCACCTACATAAAAGATTATAGACAATACGTTCACCTGTTATGTTAGATGTTTATTACCTTGCCCACGGTTACCATCCAATGACTTCTTCCTACTGTTTACATCACGTGGCCTTCGTCTTGTTGGATTTTCCGCATCTGCATTGCACATTGTTCAAAAAACTCAGGCATTATTACACACTTCATAGTTTTCAATATTATACATTAGTTTTTGTTCCACAACACTAACCAGTTCTTAGGTTTGAACTTTGAATACTAGGGGCCACCCTTCCTTGAAATAAACCAAAAAACAATAAACAAAACCACATATTAAACCATCGTAACAATTGCCATTATTAAAATATCAATCATTGCATGTTTTTTTAGAATAGTAGGATGATAAATTGACCAGATAATTGAGAGCATTTGTCCGGTACACTATTTCGCTACGTGGTACACATATTATCACACTAGTACACATTCTTCAGAGTCACCCTACTACACCCCGCATATACATGTAACTACGAAGATAAAGTTACCTCTTCGTCCATGGTGATTTTTCCGGGTATCTTCTTCCCTGTGCATTTCTCTTTCATGGAAACGCTAACCAGTTCCCTTATCCTTGTCATCCCAACAGGAACATCGTTTCTGCAAATAATAATTCCTCACATTTAATCGTACTTCATTTACACCAGAAACATTACACAATATTAGATTATAACTTCTAGTTTCATTCAGGAAATTTTAAACCTAGATATTTTTCCCAAAATCTCAAACAAGGCTACTCGGATTATATCACCTCTCCTTACAATGGTTCCAAATTAATGTCATCACATGAATTCTGATGTTTAGAAAATTAACATTTCTATCGTGTGAAAAATTACGTACCTTCTTGTTGGTCCCGAAACGAGTACAATCAGTGTATGGGGGGGAATACACTGATGTCAGATTTTTCTGAAAGACTTAGAAAAATGCTCTTACACTCTCAGTAAGGATTTCCTGAATTACTCAGTATGCTGAAGGTCCACAAGGACAGCAGGGACAGTTCAGTAACGAGTCAGATAAGCTTAGTGTGAGTAATCTGCTCGGAAGCTCAGTAGAGATAACAAACCTACTGACTGCTTGGAAGCGAGTCAGTTGGACTACTATCTCAGTGAGCTAGAGTACGTGCGGAAAGTGAGCCCTTAGATTCTACTCGTTTTAGTTTCTGAAAGCATTTTCTCTGAATTGCTTAGTAAACTGGTGGTTAGGGCTGAGTGCACCGTATTAAGATTCAGGATGATTGATTCAGTCCTGAGGATAAATACAATGCAGAATGTTCAGTTTATTATGATGACAGTTATGATCCTGAACAAAACAGTAAATCAGCACACAGGGGACTTTTTAACGTGGTTCGGAGATAACCAACTTCTATGTCCACGGCCTGATTTAATAGGAAGCTATCCTCAAAGCCCTGAGGATAGGTGCTTGGTTTTACGTGCCAAGGGACACGAGTAGCCAACTTTCTCTCTTAGGAACTGACCCCTGGGCATTTTACAAGTCTCAGTCCTTCTAACCAACCAATCTCACGCCCTGAGTGGTTTAGTATTCTTGTTTCCAACTGAGATAGCTCTAGCAATACAAAACAATGCTAAATATTAGAGCTATCAATCTAAGCAAATACAGAGTGAATCCTACTACAACACTAGGGAAATTTAATTGCAGAGTGTTGCTTATTGTATGCTTTGAGAGCTTGGATTCTTGAGAGTTTTCTCTTGGAAATTTCCCGTTAACCTTGAATGGGTGGAAGGTTCTCCATATTTATAGGCAAGATTCAAAATAGATCCGTTGGAGGAGATCAAATCAAATCTTTCCTATTTTGGGGTGGTTGCAGGCTAGAAATACTGTTTGACCTAACCGCCATGCTTATTCTGGCAAGTCTGTCCCATCGCCTGCAACTTTGAGACGCATTAAATGCCGCATTAAATGCTGCACAGACTCCGTACATATGTGTCGAAAGATCATTGGCTCTCCGTTCTAACGGCTAGTTGACTTTCAGACATTTGTCCTTCCTTGTACATTCAATACTCTGAGTCTCTTGTTAATAACTCTGTCTGAATGTTTGTCTTCATTGGAGTCTTACTGACATTCTCTTTGTCTCTTGTCCCATAGCATAAATAACCTTTTTACACTGGACTTACATGGTTCAGGTGATCTGAACTACTGCCCGAGTCAGGTCTTATGTGTCTTCAGCACAGCCTGATAGATTATTCAGCCCAGTATGTGTAACCTTTTTGCTTTTGACTTACACGGTTCAGATAAACAGAACCAAGGCCTAAGTCAGGTCTTAAGTGCATTCAGCACAGCCTGATAGATTACATTTACTATTCACTGACTAAGTTCTGTCCTGAGTATGCTTAGTGTACTCAGTAAAAACATCAGCCAATGGTACTTCAGGATTGACTTCAGGACGGATTAACAGGCTTCGATCTTTAGCTTCAGACCCAGGCAATCTTCAGCAAGACTGACTGACTCCTTCAGGATAGATTATACTTCAGACTTCAGTAAATTAAGTCGACTCCAATATTCTTCAGTCTTCAGCAAGTTCCTCATGTACTGAATTTCTAACCTAACTATCCTGAACTATTTTATCCTGAACATCTGTACTTAGGCAGATTCAGGAGGGGTTTTGGGATCTAATAAAAATACTCAGATTGTCCCAACAATTTCCCCCTTTTTTATGATGCCAAAACCCTTAAGCAAATTCCTATTCATCTATAAAATCAACTAACTTAGTCAGTGAGAACAACTCAGTACCACCTGACAAACTAGGTACTTAGTCTATAAGATGAAAACAAGGAATGGGTTAAAACAGTTCTTGATAAGGATTCAGAAAAGTAAATTTAGGAGTCAACAAGAAGTTGTACTCAGGAAAAATAAATAACTTCATTGATAGATATAAGAGTTACAATTATCCTGAAGCTATTACAATTCCTGAACAACTATTTCCTGATCTATTCTTCATCCTTATTCCAAGCAGCTAGAGGATTCTCATACATATCCAAGACTTGGTTCAGGACCTGCTTCATCTTGTTCCGATCACCAACAGCCCCGGCAGCGCATCCTACTCTGACGACTTCTTCTGATATCGCTTTCCGGTCCAGTTGTTTGGAGTTCCTGAAGAGTGGAGGAGGATACATAATGAATTCCGGAGGAGCAATCTCTACACCTTCAGTGTCAGCATGTCTGATTATTTCAGCCCAAAGATCAGGGTGCTCCTGTGCCATCCAGTGATGGAGTATGATGTCATTTTCTTCAGATAGATCGTCCCATAACCCCACCACGTAGAATAGGTAGGCCCACCTATTCCGGATCGGAATCCATACCTCCAGCATCCCTATAGGAATGAAGTCTTCGACAAACTGAAGTGGAGGAGGCCATGATCTAGACTGACCACCATTTTCCTCTGAGTCTTCATCTGAGATCCAGAAATCACAGATTTCTTCTTCTGAACCTGCGAAGTCAGATACTCATTGGACTCTTTCAAGCGTTGGATCTGACTGAGGAGCGAAATCTCCTTCATCTTCGCTATCTTTTCTGCTTCAGTCATCACCTTTTTCTTCTGAGTGGTCAACCCATGTTGCATTTGTTCCTCCTTCTCCTTATACAAAGGTTCCAAAGCAGGATCTTCAGAGGGCCTTAATCTCTTCGGATCTGAACCTTCAGCAGCTTCGATGGCAGCTGCGAATCTAGTCCTCTTCCTTTTAGCAGCTTTCAGTTCAGGGGGGAAGATTTTCTTCTTAGCTTTACCAGTGGTAGCAATTTGCTTCTTCCCTTCTTCCCCCTTTTTGGCATCATCGTCATTGATTCACTTGACAACCTCATTTACTGACTCCGCCAATAATGCGAACTGACTGTCCATCTCAGTCTGCTTAGCCTGAATATGCCCAATCTGCCCGGCCATCCCTCTCAGGCCAACACTTAGCTTGTCGACTACTGAATTGTGCTCAGCTTTTAGCCGTCCTTCAAAGCTCATCATCCGATTGTTCAGGGCAGAAGCAATTTCCCTTTTCTCTTGTTCAGACATCTCATTCAGCAGCTCCTCCTTCAGTTCAGATCGAAGCTTAGCCAGCTTTTCATCAACCAGTTGATCAACTTTCTCAGACAATTGTTGATCAAGAAAAGTGGCAAGCTTATTCTCCTGTTGAGTTTGCACATTAGAGACCATTTGATTGCAGTTTTGAATGGCCCCCTTGGCTTGCTCAGAGATAACAGTGAGGTCTACTGTCAATCCAGTTCGAACTTCATCGAGAAGGTCTATTGCGGCATGCATATCAGTGGCCATTTCATTTAGGTCTTTATCCAGCTTTTTCATTTTCTTATTCAGAGTTTCAGAATTTGAATCAACCCTACTTGCCTTTCGCTCAACAAGATTTAACCTTCTGTGACAATTGGCAAGCGCTCGTGAGGAATTCTCAGTAAACATAGCTGCTGGGGTGATCCAGTTTCCACTAACTCGGATAAGACCTGTTCGACCCTCTCTTGAAGCCTCCGCAATCCCAGGTCTAGGGGGTGCATCATCGGCCGGTGCACTGACTCCTTCAGTGCCACCTTGCTGAATGTCTTCAGCAATCACAATCTCTTCCTTCTCCTCCTCAACTCTTTCAGGCTCTGGCTCGGGGTAGATGCGTCTAACAGTTCTGATGAAGCCTACCATCTTGATCAGGTGATGTAAAGAATTCACGTTGAAGTGATCAAAGAGAGCAGCTTCAGTTTCAGCCATTTTCTCCCATCCTCTCGACTCCCCGAGCTGACTCAATTCAGGCCAAGTGGCATTCCTAATCATGGCGTAGGTGCGAAGTTGCACAAAATCCTCCTTCTGAGCGTCTGAGAGATCAGGAAACCTCATCTCCACCATATCCACAGTAGTTCCCCTTGCCACAATCTCAAAATCAGGTAATGTGTTCTCATCAGGCGCAGGGAATGGCCATGGGGCTACAGCCTGAACTGGTTCAGCAGCCTCCTGCTCAACTCCTCCTTCCTAAGCAGGTTCATCCTGATCCTTCTCCAGACTCTGATAGGTTGAGGCGATGTTGAGAATCAGTTGATCAAGATCAGGGGATGCAACGTCTGGAATAGAAGTAATGGGAGCAATGTCAAAAGTGGCCTGAGCCGGTTCCTTCTCCGGAGTTGCATGCTGAACAGCTTCTTCAGCAACTCTCTCTTCCACGAGCTTCTTCTCTCGCTCAGCTGACCCTGAATAAAGAAATTTCAGTTTCTGTTGCTTGGGTCTAGAAGGCTTGGGTTTGTCCTCCGCTGGTTTCTGAATAGAAATCTCTGAAGATTTGCTCGCCTGAGGCTTGACTCCTCCAGTCGTGCCCGCCTGAGCCTTCTTCAGAAGAGTTTTCGGTCTCCTCTTTGCGCCAGCATCACCGGAGTAAGCCCTGAAGAGATCAATCTTCGCTAGAATCTCGAGCGACTGGGCCTGATCAACGTCCCCGAGATCCAGGGTTTCCAAAATTAGTGAGATCTTGGTGCCAAAGTGCATTTTGGCCTTGAACGTCGCCTGACCCTCCGGCGAATACTTGATTTTGCTGGTCTCAGCTACCAGTAATTGGAGAAAGTAATCCTCCCAGTGAAAATTGTGCACTTATGCGTCAGAGATTGCCATCATCGTATAGAGCTTCGGTCTGGAGATCTGCTCAAATCCTCTGGCAATCCCCATCACTCCCTGACTTGTCAAGTCGAAGAAGTGACGATTCTCAGTCCTCAGGACTGATTTGTTGAGACCCGACCTCAGGACGACATCTCCATCGCAGAGAGACTGGAGAAAATCCTTCTCGTTCCCAAACCCGTAATCAACCGGGCTTCGTCCAGAGCAGGGAAGATTAAAAACCTCCTTAATCTTCTCCCTGATGTTGAGAGTGACCCACCTCCTGGTCATTTCCTCTTCTCCATCCTTCCCCTTCACACAGGAAGACAATGGAATGCAAGTCTCCCACTCCTGGGAATCTTTATTCTGCGCCATCTTGAGGTAGAAGGCAACAACAAGTCTGGGATGGAGTCTCTGGGGTCTTGCTGTGATAAACTGCAGAAGACCTGCATTTTCATATAATTCTTGCACAGGCAAGATATCGGGGTGGTTAGAAGAAAAATCCCCAAAGGGCTCGTAGTGGATCTCATTCCTGAGATGGAAGACATTCCCAAAGAATGACTCCACCGAAGAAGACGCCATGGATTAAGTTGGAGATTTTGAAGAAAATCGGGTTTCAGAGAAAATATATTAGGAAAAGATTTGGGTGCACAAAGGTTGCAATGACGAGCACTTCCCTTATTTATACTAAATTTCAGTTTTAATCGGATAGCTCAGAAAATAATGACTTATGAGATTCAATGGTCAAGATTAAAAAGTGAAATGCATGGAGCCTTTTCGGTTTTCAAAAGTAATTGGTCAAACTTTATCAAAAACTATTCCCGCCCACAGTGCATTAAATGCACATTAGAGCATGTCCGTATTTAATTCAAATAAATTATATTAAATAATAACCGAATATTAAATGAATGGCTGGGATTAAATGACAAATTAAATTGATTTGACAATACAGCAAACAGTATCAAGGATGATGCACGCAAGATCTGATGACTAGACAAAAATCAGGAAACATACCAGTCAGTCAGATTTGTATTCTGACTGATACCACAAGTGACCTATCAGGATGACAAGCCCTGAGTTCAGTGTCCTGAATCTTAGTCAGTCTATACTGATCATTCTTTTCATACAGAATGTTCCCCCTACAACCATTCACAATCTCTCTGAGATTCCTTCATCCTGAGTCCATATTAGTCATTCCCCCTGACCTTGAGCATTCTGATCAGAGATTCAGATTGAATCTCCTAAGCCTGGGTCAAGGAGTCCTAATTCTATTGATAGCTCAACAAATCTGGTTTCAGGCAAAGCCTTAGTCAGTATGTCAGCTCTCTGCTTATTAGTAGGGACTCTCTCCATCCTGATGTCCTTCTTTTCAACATGATCTCTGATAAAGTGATGCCTGATGTCTACATGCTTACACCTTGTGTGTAAGACTGGGTTTTGGGATATGGCAATGGCACTATTATTGTCACAATAAATTTGGACTTCAGTGGCCTCAACTTGGTAGTCTCTCAGTTGCTGTTTCAGCCAAAGGATCTGAGAACAACAACTGCCTGCCGCCATATACTCAGCCTCAGTAGTAGACGTTGCAACACTGGTTTGCTTCTTAGAAAACTAAGAGATCAGCTTACTCCCTAGAAACTGACATGTGTCTGTAGTTGATTTCCTATCAAGCCTACAGCCTCCATAATCTGCATCTGAATAGCCAGTCAGTTCTAGGTTGTCATCAGAGGGATACCAAAGTCCTAGATTTACTGTACCTCTCAGGTATTTCAGTATCTTTTAGGCACTCTCTAGATGACTTTTCTTTGGATCAGACTGATACCTTGCACAAACTCCAACTGCATAAGTGATGTCAGGATGACTAGCAGTCAGATACAATAAGGATCCTATCAGTGCCCTATATTCAGTCTGATTCACTGAGGCTCCTTCTTTGTCAGGATCCAGCTTCTCATTTGTGTTCATGGGAATACGTGAGACTTTGCTGGACTGAACTCCGAATTTCTGAATCAAGTCCCTCGCATACTTGGACTGATTTATGAAGATTCCGGAGTCAGTTTGCCTGACTTGGAGACCCAGAAAGAAATTCATTTCTCCCATCATTGACATCTCAAATTTCCCAGTCATCAGCTTGGAGAATTTCTCACTAAGCTTCAGATTAGGAGATCCAAAAATTATGTCATCCACATAAATCTGAACCAAGAGAATGTCCTCCCCTTCGGATATCCGGAAGAGGGTCATGTCCACTGTTCCTTTTACGGACCAGTGGTCTATCAGGAATTGGGATAATGTATCATACCAAGCTCTCGGAGATTGCTTCAGGCCATAAAGAGCTTTCTTCAGGTGATATACCTTATTTCCAATTTCGAAACCTGGAGGTTGTTCCACATAGACCTCCTCGTTTAGTACACCATTCAGAAAAGCACTCTTTACATCCATCTGATACACTTTGAATTTCTTGAATGTTGCATATGCCAGAAATAACCTGATTGCTTCTAACCTTGCGACCGGAGCAAAGGTCTCATCATAGTCGATTCCTTCGGCCTGAGAGTAACCCTTTGCTGCTAGTGTGGCCTTATTCCTGACTACAACATTCTTCTCATCCCTCTTGTTCTTAAAGACCCATTTGGTGCCAATGACATGTTGACGCCTAGGTCTCTCAACTAACTCCCAAACCTGATTCTGCTCAAATTGATTGAGCTCATCCTGCATGGCTAGGATCCAGTTGGGATCAGCAAGAGCTTCTTCTATGCTTTTAGGTTCCTGATCACTCAGGAAATAACAAAACATAGCGCTCTCACCAAAGGACAACCTAGTCCTGACCCCCTCATTGATATCACCAATGATATAAGCCAATGAGTGATCATCTAGCCACCGCCTCCTGCTGACGGGAGCACTGGGAGCTGCTGACGTTCCCTCACCTGATCCTGAAACATTAGTCTCGACAATAATAGGCAAAGAATAGGAACGAGCAAGAACAGGGGATACTGAGTCATTTCCTGAGGGTTGGCCAATATCAGAGACATTGTTTCCCCCTACAGTGTTGGACTCAGTAACTGTCTCAGGTGCAGAAGCATCATCACCGACAGTACGTACCTCAGGTTGAGTCTGTGCCTCCGTCTGAGACTCAACATTCTCTGAGGCTGGGGCTAGCTGAGGGTTGGCCTGAGGTCCATCCTGATCATCATCATCATCATCCCATCCCTTGGGAGCACTGACAAGCTTGATCTTGAATTCAGGATTCTTCAAGCTCAGTCTCGTTATCCTCTTGATAACCCCCTCAGTGTCAGAATTCGGAACCTGTTTCCTATGCACTGATGCAGTCTCATCAAACACAACATGAGGTGTTTCCTCCACACAAAGGGTCCGACAGTTATACACCCTGAAGGCTTTACTGACTGAGGAGTATCCTAAGAAGACTCTCTCATCAGATTTGCTATCAAAGGCTTTCAGCTGGTCTTTCCCATTGTTCAGGATGAAATACTTACACCTAAAGATATGGAAATAAGAGATGCGAGGCTTCCTCTTGTTCCAAGTTTCATAAGGTGTCTGAGCATGTTGTTTGTTCAGCATAGATCGGTTCTGAGTGTAGCAAGCAGTGTTGATTGCTTCAGCCCAGTACTTCTTGGGCAGTCCTGATTCCGCCAACATGGTTCTGGCAGCTTCCTTCAGGGTACGATTCCTTCTTTCAGCTACCCCATT
>JAPKLY010001170.1:0-17657 GCA_026898435.1 Prunella vulgaris
TTATTTATGTTCATAACTTGGAAAACATGAAATTGTGTGAATAAATTTGAAGTTATGTTGAGATGATCATCATGTATGCATAAAAAATGAAATCTGGACCAAGTTTCGTTTAAAAATTCATTCTGACCGATTGATGCAGTGAAAAATTCTGAAAATATTTTATGGGATAGTATACTGATTATCTAAATTAGGTTAAAAATTTCGTAGCTATTGGAGTAATATTAGATTTTTGGTGATTTTTCTAAGATGAACTAGGTTTTCGAACTCTATAACCGAAACCGTAAAAGTGTGTTAGGATTAAAACATAATCGGTTAGGATTTTATAAAAATTCAAGGTACAGTGATAAACTACATAAAGTTGGGAGTTTATAGTTATAATTTCAAAGGTATTGGACTTATGATTGATTTATGGTGAATTTTCTATGTTAAGGGGTCAGAAATTGTTACTAGTTTGTTCTTCATAAAAATTGTAGCGTTTAGTAAGGAATTTCAGAAATTAAAAATTATGGTATTAAACTAAATTAAGTTGTGTTTATGTGGTTAAAATTTTAGAATTTTTGGGAAAGTAGTTTATTTTATATGAATTTTTAATTGATGGTTGCAGAAACTGAAATTATGTACAAATTGTTCGAAATAGTCCGTTTATATTTTACGGTCGATATTTCTTTAGGACATGTTATTTTGTAATTATACATGCTTAATTGATACTTATGATCTTTGATACAACTTTTGAATATGTATTGAGACTAAAATTGAAATTTTGTGTGTATATCATATGAAAGATGTTGATATGTAAATTTCATGATTTATTTAAAAGTGAAGGGATAAGTAACAAATTTTCTATCATTAAAATTTTCTTTGTAGGTTCAAATCTACAAGGTAGGGAATCACTTCACTCTTCACAGAGTGTTACTTTTATTTACAATTGCATTTATTAAATGTTGAATGTTAAATATTTGAGTCTGGCCCGCTATCGACTGGCCCTGAGTTTGAGATAGTCCACCTAAATGGTGGCAACTGAGATAGTCCGGTCGCCCCGGCACCACGGGTTGGTCGCACCACCCAGAGATACCCGGTGAAATTCCGGGGGCTCACATGTTATAAACATTGATGTTTTAATTTGTGCAATTGTCAAGAGATTCACCACTAAGTGTTTACAAACACTTATCCCTTCTACTTTTAATTTTTACAGATGCTATGGATCACGACGTGGGCGAATGAACTCGGCTGGCAGTGGCATTTTGTTTTATATAAATTTACGATTAGAACGCTATTTGCAAAAATTTAAGGCTACGGCCGTACTTATTTTAAGCCTTCCGCTTTATAAACTTGTGGCGTATTTTAATACTCTATATATTATTTAATAGCATTCCTACTTGTGCCACATCACATTTTTGTTTTATTTAAGTGGGGATGTTACATACCTGACCATGTCAGGAAGAGCAATCTCTACGCCTTGTGCGTCAGCATATCGAATAATATTGATCCAGAGATTTGGATACTCTTCCGTCATCCAGTAGTGGAAAATGTCAGACACGTCATCACTTAGGTCATTCCAAATTTCCACCACATGGAAAAGGTAACTCCACCTATTTCTGATCGGAATCCAGTGCTCCATCAGTTCCATCGGAATGAATTCCTCAATCAGCGTGGACTTCGGGAGTCCCTGACCCTGAACAGCCATCAACTTCCACTGAGTCTTCTTCTTCGGAGCCTGAGCAGACTTGTACTTCTCCAACTGAGCGGATAAGTACTAATTGGACTCCTTTAGCCTCTGAATCTGACCGAGGCGTGTAATTTCAACCAATCTCGCCATCCTCTCCTTCTCGGTCATTTCAGGAACCTTCTTCTGAGTTAAACCCGGATACTGAGCTTCCTGCGATTCTTCCCAGATGACAGCCAAAGGATCCTCAGTCAGCTTCAGCTTCTTCTGAGCGGGCTGACTCTGACTCGCCTCAGCCGCAAAAACTGACCTTGTCCGTTTCTTCTCCTCTCCACTGGGACCAAGAACTGATTTCCTCTGCAGCACTGACTGAATCAGTTTCTTCTTCCTTGCTATTCCTTCCCCCTTTTGGCATCATCAGCATTTACTTTCTTGATGACCTCCTCAAGGGTTTGGGCAAGCAATTCGAATCCATGAGACATGTCATGCTGAGTCTCTTCATAGTCTTCCATACGGCCTGTCAGGAAATTGACTTCCAGACCGTAGATCTTCAGTTGGTCCTTAGCCTCAGTGGAAACGGCCTTGGTGATGTCACTCTTCATAGAGGCACATGTCTCAGCAACAGCCGATTGAGTCTTGGTGGTCAGTTCAGTAAGTAGCTCCGCCTTGATCTCACCCTTCATCTGAGCAACCCTTTCTTCCACCTTTTTATCCAGCAAAGTGTTGAACTTTGCATCCTGCTCAGATAAGGTATCGGCTGACATCTTCTTGCAGGCTTCAAGTGTTTCTGAGGTTTGCGCTGCAATTACCGTGACTTCAGTCCCTACAAAGACTCCGAGACTAGTCATCGCCTCCGCCCATTCTGCGTCCAAGCGAACCTGATCCTGACTCAGTAAATTCATCCTTTTGCTGATGAGGTCAGTAGAGTCACTGAACCTCCTTGTCTTTCCCTCAACAACGATCACCCGCCTGTGAAGATTGGCAAGTGCTCGTGAAGAGTTCTGCACATATAAGGACTCCTGAGTGATCCAACCACTGTTCGCATGGACCAGACCTGATGGACCCTCTCCTGAAGCCTTAGCAGTCCCGGGTCTAGGGAGTGCTTCATTGGTCGGTGCACTGACCCCTTCAGTGCCACCTTGCTGACCATCCTCAGCAATTGATTAGGGTCATAATTGCATGTTTTTGCATCCATTTTTATATGGTTTTGATGTGCTTATATTCATATTTGACCCTAATTTGGTATAAATTGTGCTATTTACCTTTTTGTGGCAAGAAAATGTGCTTTGTAGGTGAAAACAAGCAAAACAAGGAAGAAACGAGCAAGTTTGAGAAAAGTCCGAATTCTGGAGTTGATCAAAATGGAGAAATTACTCTTCCATGTCAAAAATCTTGAAGAGAGGGTCGCAACGTAAAAATAATCGAGTCAATCTGAGTTCTAGAGCTCAAGATATGACAAAAATAAGGAAGTTGCGCATCACCCGAGACTAAGGCCTCAGGCGACAGACGTTCCTTCTTCGGAAGACTGGCCTCGCACGACCCAATTACCTAGAAAGACAGCCATTTGTCGAGCTGGCTGTCGATCAAGCTTGGTTGACAGTTGCACAGCTCTTGGACGACAAATGGCACCCGTGTCGACCTAGCTGTCGACCAAGAGGTCGACAGACCTACAGTTCTCGGGTGACAGAAGTGCAAAAAGTACGAAATTGCAGGGCTATTTTCGTATTTTCGTGCGTTTAATGAAGGGCACTTTGGACTAAACATTGTGGGCAATATAAATACCTCAAGGATCAGATTTTCAAGGGGAATCTTCATTAGTTAGATCATTAGGTAGTTTTAAAGAGAGAGATTAGAGGTTATTAGTGGGTTCTGAGTTAGATTTCATACTTCTCTCTACAATTACTTTTGATCCAACCATTGGATGTTTAATCCATTTTCTCCATTAGATTAGTCTCGTTATTAGCTTCAATTCTACGGTTCATTTTATGATTTTGCACTCCGGACTAGAAGATAGCATTTTCAAGGTTTGATGCTTGTATTTCAATTCTCCAACAATTGGTAAGATTTCTTGTATTTCATTTCATATTAGTGTTAATCATGATGTTTACATTGTTGAATGATGAATTTCATTTCCAATTAGCCATGGGCTAATATCCTTATGCATGGTAGTATGAATACTATGGTGAATTTAGTCTCTTATTAATCCTATGCATGAATTAGTGATCTTGATGTGTTAGTTCTCTTATTAATGACATGTATGAATGCTTGGGATGTTTAATTGGATTGTATGACTTATATGTTTTAGCAATGAGATGAGAATTTAGCTATAAGAACTTTATGCATACCAAGTGTTTGATAATTTGCTAGTATGACCAATGAGAATTGCATATTAGCCTAGACCTCTTAATTGGAGTGTTGGAAGTTGTAGAGTGATCTAGACATCCAATAGAGCTTACCTTGTGTTGTAGAGAGATCTAAACACTAGTTGGCTTGATTAATACACCAAGAGACCTTTTGCATGCTAGGATGGATAGGATTCTAGAGGAACCATAGTAGGATTACTTCCATGTACACTTCACACTTGCTCACTTCCTTGAGGTGATAGTTAGGATTTACTATTTCTTGTTGATTTAGTTGATAGAATCCTTGATGGTTTTCTTGATTTCCTAGCTATTAGCCTTTGTGAACATTCAATACTTGCTTGATATCGCATCGTTTCCCTGTGTTCGATATTTCACTTGGTTAACTTGCCACGACAACAACGACCACTTTCACTTGTGCGGAAATCGTACACGATTTTGCAAACAAGTTTTTGGCGCCGTTGCCGGGGAAATGGTCTCTTTGTCAAGCTAGTTGATGTTTGTTTACATTTCTTTTCTTTGTTTTTGTTGTTTGATTGCTACTATTCTTGGTGAGTGTTGATACTTGCTTGATTTTTGTAGGAGTGAACTCAATTGAAGATGGGCGAATACAACGATTGCTCGTATTCTCCACAAAATATAACATCTCCTAATCCATACATTTATCAACTTTACCCATTTAAAATCCCAGCCACTGTAGATAAAATCACCATGTTAGAAGAGTGTATGAAGTATATAATGGTGATGTTATGGAACCAAACTCAAATTCCACTACCTCCACAAGAAGTTTCTTATCCTTCAAACTCATATACATCTAAAGATTCCTACTCCTATGAAGATCCACATTCCTACACTTTACCATCACATATGCCTTCCCAAGAAGAAACTCTTCCTAGCCATTTAAATGAGACTCTGGCTCACATTCTCAAGGAATTGGAAGAGATGAGCATTGAAGCTACAAGGTGCTTTGAGGAGACCAATAGGAAGTTTGATAGACTTTTCCAAGCTCAAGGAGATCATATCAAGAGCTTAGAGCTCCAATTGGGGCAATTGACCCAACAAGCCCATGAGATTTGCGAAATGTCATATCAAGATTCCTACTCTCATCATGAGTATACATGCTCCAACACTCCATATCTTCCTATGAATTTTCACCAAGAGGACACTTCTTCAAGCTATGTGGAAGAAATGTTAGCTCAAATCCTCAAGAAATCGATAGAAATGAGAATGGAATGGAAAAGGGACTATGAGGAGACAAACAAGAAGTTTGATGAAATGTTCAGGTCTCAAAGTCATCAAATTACTAATTTGGAGTTCCTAATGGAGCAATTAAGCATTCAAGCCAATGAGATGTGTGAGGAGGAAGATGGGGGTAATGATAAAGAAAAAGGGGATGTGGAAGATGAAGATGATAAGCGTCATAAGACGTTAAATCTCTTTCTATTGTAAATTGTATTAGAGCTAAAATGTCTATTGAACCTTCTCATGCTTACATTGATTATGAAATTCCTATTATTGATGATGATATTGCTTATAAGTTTCCTCATGCTATATTGATTAGGAATGAAGAAGAAATGAAGGTTGGACTAGAAGAAGAAGAAAGACAAGAGTGTGTAAAGGAGGAGGAAAAAGAAGAAATTGATGAAAGTGAAGAGGATGAAGAAGCTAAAGATGATTATGAAGAGATCAAGTTTACTCATGCTCAAGATATCTCCGATTTTAAGAGCTTTATGAATCCTTTTTACAATTATATTGAGTATGATATTAATCCTCTTTATTATGATAATGATGATGATACTTCATTTGTATATATTGATAGGAATCAAGAAAGAGAAGTGGTGGACAAGGAAGGAGAAAATTTAAGAGGAGGAAAAGAGAAATGACAAGAAGAGGAAGATGAAGGTCCACTCATGGACATATGCATGATGGAAGAAAAACAACAAAATGAAGTAGAGTAGGAGCCGACAATTGAAATGAACATTTCTAAACCCTTGGACTCTTCTACTTATGCTTATTTTGATAATGTTGTTTATATTGATTTCGTCTTGCCTCTTGAATTGATTGATGATAAAATTGAATTGAAAATCCTCTTGAAAATTTTTTATAGTAAGAGATGGGGGTGGATTAGGTTGAGAAGAAATGAGGAAGAATTTTCATGTGCTTATAAGTATAAGATGATAAGGAAATTGGGGGTGTGGGGTAGAAATCCTACATGTTTCCTTAATCATAATGCTTTGAGATTGTTTGATGGGGAGGAGGTCAAATATCCTTGGCCATTTAGCTAACATTGGTGTCGTCCGGCTAGGGGACGTTAAATCCAAGCGCTAGATGGGAGGCAACCCATCCAAAATTTTGTGTACTTGTTTGATTTGAAGTTTAAATAGTTTTGTTTTTGTTTCATTGATTTACTTGAAGGATTGGGAAGTAAGTTTGTTTTAATCATCTTGGTCTTTATTGTGTGCTAATATCTTCTCTAAGTTCTTGATGATTACTTGTGCTTAATTGCTAGTAAGTGGGATGTTCATAGTATATTGGTAGGATGAGTTTTGAAGAAGTGTTGTGCATGAATGACTGCCTAATTGCTTAATTCTAGCCATATTCATCATTCTTGTCCTAACTTTTAGGATTTATAGTCCGAAAAAGTTTGGGCGGGTGTGATCATTCTTCATACGAGCTATTTGATGATGATTGGTGATGTTTGTAGTGGTTTAAAATGGTTTGAAATGGTATAGGGAATCTAATTTCGAAAATTGGTGAAAAACAGCCCTGACCGAGCGCCGGGCTTGAAGCGTCCAAGCGCTCACCTTGAGCTGACCGAGCGAACAGCTATGGCCCGGGGTGAATTTCGTCGCTTGGTCATGAAGCCTGAGCCGCGTTCGAGCGGCAGCAGAAGCCTGTCCGAGCGGTGGTGGTCATGTGACCGGGCTCAGCACCCAAGGTAAGTCATCTTGACAACTTTTCTTGTTTAGACCACACTTTCTTCCTACACCATTGTACACAATATTCCACACACAAACACACATATTTTACACCATATTTTGGCACACACACTTTTCCAAAACACACAAGAACAGGAGAGGAAAATTCTTGGAATTCAAGCTCTACAATTCTACTCTTCATTTCCTTCCATAGGTAGGTTTGATTACTTGCTTCCTTTTCCTCATTTTAGTTTGTTCTTTTGTAGATTGCTATTTTGAGCTTAATTGTTGATTCTTGTGGTATTGTGCTTTGATTTGTGCATTGCATGATCTTTTTTCCACTCTTTGCCAAACTGTTTAGACCCTTGGTCCAAAAAAGTTTGGGGGGTGTCTTCGTTTCATAAATCTCATTGCAATGTTATGCTTAGGTAGATTTTTGGTGTTCCTATGATGATTTGGATCATATGCCTAGTTGATGCCTTGTTTTTGCTTGTTGATTTTTGCCATATTGTTACTAGCTTAGAGTAGTATGGCATGAGATATGTTTATTATTGTGTGGATGAGTTGAAAGTTCATGTTGGATGTAGTGGAGTTATGGCTTGATTCTTATCTTGTCTTTTGCACTATGGATTTGATGATACTTGAGATTTTGATGTTATGAGCAATTTTGATATGAGATGAGTCGTGATCACCATTAACCCGTGAGGTTTTGAGCCATTTATGCCCGTTTCAATCTTGAAGGGATGATATTTCTTTGATGTGAGTTCCACACATGTGCATTATACTCTAGAACTTGGCTTTAATCTTGTTTAAGTCTACATTAGACATTTATTTCACATGATATGATTTGAGGCCATCTTTGATCTATATTGAGCTACTTTGCCCTATGAGCCTACCTTGATATTATTATCCATTGCTTACCATTTTGTGCCTATAGACCTTTCCTTTGGCTAACCACACTTTAAGCCATTTTCCTTCCTTTTTGGAACTCTCTTGTCCCTATGATTAGTAGAGTGAAAAGAAGGAAGGAAGATTGGTGATATGATGAAGAACATGGTGGCCTAAAGTGAAAGATATGAAGAACTTTATGATTGGATTGAAATTTTTTGAAAAAAAAAGGCAAATGCTAGCAAAGCATGAGAAAAAGTTAACTTTTATTGAAAATATGGTCAAGTTGACCTTTGTTGTGAGTTTGGCTAAAAGTTTCAAAAAAATGGAAGAATGATCTTGAAAGTGTGATTTTGAAGAGCATGAAGAATGTGCATAATTGCATGAAGATGTGAATGACTATTACTTGATTCCTTCTATGCTTTGCTAATCATACTTAGTCACTCTTATCCATATCTATCCTTCCCTACCAAAGAGCCAACATTACAACCTTATGAAAGTTCTCAATGATGTGTGATTGATTTGTCATTCCAAGTGGAGGAGAATTTGAGACTTGAGCCAAGCTTATGGTAGTATTTGTATCATGGTGTGATGATTGAGTGAACTCAAACACTTGAGAGATGAGCTATACATTTCTATGAGAGGATCATGACTTGTTGATTTTACAATTTGTTCATTGATTCAATTTTGATTGTTGATTTGATGAAATTGCATTTTAGACTTGTTTTATATTGAGCAATGATTCTATGGCATTTGATCTTGTGCTTGATGCTTCATACATACAATTATTCCCCTATCTTATCGCTTCGTTGCACGAGGATGAGCAACAATCTAGTTTGGGGGTGTGATTAGGGTCATAATTGCATGTTTTTGCATCAATTTTTATATGGTTTAGATGTGCTTATTTGCATATTTGACCCTAATTTGGTATAAATTGTGCTATTTACCTTTTTGTGGCAAGAAAATGTGCTTTGTAGGTGAAAACAAGCAAAACAAGGAAGAAACGAGCATGTTTGAGAAAAGTCCAAATTCTGGAGTTGATCAAAATGGAGAAATTACTATTCCATGTCAAAAGACTTGAAGAGAGGGACGCAACGCAAAAATAATCAAGTCAATCGGAGTTCTAGAGCTCAAGATATGACAAAAACAAGGAAGTTGCGCATCACCCGAGACTAAGGCCTCGGGCGACAGACATTCCTTCTTCGGAAGATAGGCCTCGCGCGACCCAATTACCTGGAAAGGCAGTCATTTGTCGAGCTGGCTGTCGACCAAGCTTGGTCGACAGTTGCACAGCTCTTGGACGACAAAAGGCACCCGTGTCGACCAAGCTGTCGAACAAGAGGTCGACAGACCTACAGTTCTCGGGCGACAGAAGTGCAAAAAGTCCAAAATTTCAGGGCTATTTTCGTATTTTCACGCGTTTAATGAAGGGCACTTTGGACTAAACATTGTGGGCACTATAAATACCTCAAGGATCAGATTTTCAAGGGGAATCTTCATTAGTTAGATCATTAGGTAGTTTTAGAGAGAGATTAGAGGTTATTAGTGGGTTCTTAGTTAGATTTCATACTTCTCTCTGCAATTACTTTTGATCCAACCATTGGATCTTTAACCCATTTTCTCCATTAGATTAGTCTCGTTATTAGCTTCAATTCTACGATTCATTTTATGATTTTGCACTCCGGATTAGAAGATAGCATTTTCAAGGTTTGATGCTTGTATTTCAATTTTCCAACAATTGGTAAGATATCTTGTATTTCATTTCATATTAGTGTTAATCATGATGTTTACATTGTTGAATGATGAATTTCATTTCCAATTAGCCATGGGCTAATATCCTTATGCATGGTAGTATGAATACTATGGTGAATTTAGTCTCTTATTAATCTTATGCATGAATTAGTGATCTTGATGTGTTAGTTCTCTTATTAATGACTTGAATTCATGCTTGGGATGTTTAATTAGATTGTATGGCTTATATGTTTTAGCAATGAGATGAGAATTGAGCTATAAGAACTTTATGCATACCAATTGTTTGATAATTTGCTAGTATGACCAATGAGAATTGCATATTAGCCTAGACCTCTTAATTGTAGTGTTGGAAGTTGTAGAGAGATCTAGACATCCAATAGAGCTTACCTTGTGTTGTAGAGAGATCTAAACACTAGTTGGCTTGATTAATACACCAAGAGACCTTTTGCATGCTAGGATGGATAGGATTCTAGAGGAACCATAGTAGGATTACTTCCATGTACACTTCAAACTTGCTCACTTCCTTGAGGTGATAGTTAGGATTTACTATTTCTTGTTGATTTAGTTGATAGAATCCTTGATGGTTTTCTTGCTTTCCTAGCTATTAGCCTTTGTGAACATTCAATACTTGCTTGATATCGCATCGTTTCCCTGTGTTCGATATTTAACTTGGTTAACTTGCCACGACAACAACGACCACGTTCACTTGCATGGAAATCATACACGATTTTGGCAAACCGCAATCACTACCACTTCCTTCCCTTTTTCTTCCGGAACTCTCACCAGTTCCATACCAACACCTTCAGCACTCTCTGGCTCAGCAATAAGAACCTTAGGGTTGATTTTCCTTACAGTTGCAATAAAATCATCTACCCTAAGTAGTGCAGTAATGGATCTGACCTGAAAGGCGCTAAATAACGCAGCTTCTTCCTCAGCAAGCTATTCCCATCCCTTCTTTTCCACAACAATGGCCACTTCCGGATAGGTAGCTCTTCTGGTCAGGGCATATGTTCGGAGCTGAACTGCCTCTTCCTGCTGAGCTTCAGTCAAATCCGAGAGATGCTGAGGGACAATCTTCTGAGCCTGATTCTGCGTCAGCATTTCAAACGGAGTCAGGCTGCCTTCAGCTAGAGCTGGGAATCTCCAAGGCAATTCGATCATGAGTGGTGTCTCTTCAGCAGTAGACGGTTCAGGCTGATGCTCAGACTCCGCCTGAGTCTGCTCCACCTCCATGTGTTCCCCCTTGTCGGGTTCCCCCTGAGCATCAGTTCCTGAAGGTTCCCCCAGAACCTGTACTTCCTTCTTCTCCTCTTCCTGAGCTCTTTCCTCCGAAGCCGCCGGAGTTACCTCCAACCCGGCCACCATATTAGGAACAACGATCAGGGCAGACTGAATCTGCTCATCGGCTTTGTCACTCTCCAGAACAAGATCTGGTTCCTGAGTAGGTGTAGCACCGACTGATTCCTGAGTCGAACCAGCTTCTCGCTCAACTTCCTGAGCCACTTGATGCTCAATCTCCTGAGCAATTGTCTGATCATCCACCAATGCTGGTTCCTGAACGTTCTCAGAGTCAGAAACCAGATCAGACTTTGCATTTCCCTTCGGATCCTCCACAACCACCTCATCTTCGTCTTTAAAGGTCTTCCTTGTCAGTCGGTCTTTGGATGGTGAGACTGACACTGCCCTTGAAGTATTTTTCATCTTCACAATAATTGACTTGATGGTTGTGGTGGCCTTCTCCATAACTTCCTTCTTCTCTGAAGTCTTCTTCTCTGCTTTCTTCTTCACTGATTTGCCCTTCCTTGCTGACAAGCTTTTGTAGAGAGTCTGCTTGCTAGTCAGTTCAGTGAAGTTTTCTTTATCCAGATTTCCAAGAGCCAGAGTCTGAAGCATCAGAGAGAAGAGAGTGCCATAGTGGACTGGCTTGGAGAAAGTGCAAGTCCCATCAGTGCCTTCAATCACCTTGTTGCTCTCAGCAACCAATTGCTGAATGAAGAACTCCTCCCAGTCAAACTTCTTGTCCTCCACCACAGCTTTCATCAGATATAGCTTAGGCCTGGACACCTGCTCTTTCCCACCAGCAGTCGCCATAATTGATTGACTGACCATGTCCAGTAGATGCCTCGCCACAGGAGTCAGAACTGACTTGTGGAGCCTTACCTTGATTAGGGGCTTTCCATAAGCTAATGAGTTCAGAATATGTTGCTCTTTCCCGATTCTGAAGGTATGAGGAAGATCCAACTGCTGATCTTCCTCAGAATGGGGCAAGTTGAAGGTATCCCTGACCAACTTCATCACGTTGATTTTTGTGGGGATGGAAGAAACGAGCTCACCTTCTGTGTTCTCCAGCAGCCAGATAAAAAACCTAGCAACGAGGGATGGGCATAACTTTTTTGGCGTTTTCGAAACCCAATCCAGAATACCAGCCTTCGTGACCCATTCTTGAATGGGCAAGATGTCTGGGTGCCCAGAGGAGAAATCAGCCATGGGCTCGCAGTTGACTTGGCCCTTCAGTGCCTCCAAATTGGCAAGAAACATGGTGGTTTTGGAAGGCGCCATTAAAATCTGAAAGGTTAGAGAGTAGAGAGAGAAATATGGTATAGAATGCAAGAATCTCAGAGAGTGGAAAGGTTTCTCAGAATGAGATCGACATCTATTTATACCAAAAATTCAGTTAAATCGGACGGTTCAGAATAAAAGACATTTAACATTTAACGGTTGAGATTAAAGTTTTAAAACTGCATGCACGTGGATTGAGCAGTTTCGGATTTCAAAGGTCATAATTCAAAACTTTATAGGAAACCGTTCCCGCCTCCTTCGCATTTAATGCGCGTCAGAGGATGTCCTTATTTAATTCAAATTATTACATTAAATAATAACCGAATAATAAATGAACGGCTGAGATTGTACGACAAAAGGATATGATTGGACAACTCAGCAAACAGTATCAAAGATGATGTAAGCAAGATATGATGACTAAAATAATTCAGGAAACATACCAGTCAGTCAGATTTCGATATCTAACTGATACCACATTTGACCTATCAGGGTGACAAGCCCTGAGCTCAGTGTCCTGAACTTTAGTCTGTCTATACTGACCATCCCTTTTACTGACTGCTCCCCTTCAGCCATTCACCCTCTCTCTACTGACCTCTCAAACTGATCCTGAGTTAGCTATTCCTCCTGACCTTATGCATGCTGAACTGATATTCAGATTGAGTCTCCTAAGCCTGGGTCAAGGAGTCCTAACTCTACTGATAACTCAACAAACCTGGTTTCAGGCAAAGCCTTAGTCAGGATGTCAGCTCTCTGCTTATCAGTAGGGACCCTTTCCATCCTTATATCTTTCTTTTCAACATGATCTCTGATAAAGTGATGCCTGATGTCTACATGCTTACACCTAGTGTGTAATACTGGGTTTTGGGATATGGCTATAGCACTATTGTTGTCACAATAAATTGGGACTTCAGTGGCCTCTATTTGGTAGTCTCTCAGTTGTTGCTTCAACCAAAGGATCGGGGAGCAACTACTGCCTGCCGCCATATATTCAGCCTCAGTAGTAGACGTTGCAACACTGGTTTGCTTCTTAGAAAACCAAGAGATCAGTTTACTCCCTAGGAACTGACATGTGCCTGTAGTTGATTTTCTATCAAGTCCAGCCTCCATAGTCTGCATCTGAATAACCAGTCAGTTCTAGGTTGTCATCAGAGGGATACCAAAGTCCTAAATTGACTATACCGTTCAGGTATTTCAGTATCTTTTTGGCGCTCTCTAGAAGACTTTTCTTCAGATCAGACTGATACCTTGTACAAACTCCGACTGCATAGGTGATGTCAAGACGACTTGCAGTCAGATATAATAAAGATCCATTCAGTGCCCTATATTCAGTCTGATTTACTGAGGCTCCTTCTTTGTCAGGATCCAGCTTCTCATTTGTGTTCATGGGAATACGTGCGACTCTACTGGTCTGAACTCCAAACTTCTGAATCATGTCCCTTGCATACTTGGACTGATTTATGAAGATTCCGGAGTCAGATTACCTCACTTGGAGACCCAGAAAGAAGTTCATCTCTCCCATCATTGACATCTCAAATTTCCCAGTCATCAGCATAGAGAATTTCTCACAAAGCTTCAGATTAGGAGATCCAAAAATTATGTCATCCACATAAATCTGAACAAAGAGAATGTCCTCCCCTTCGGATATCCTGAAGAGGGTCCTGTCCACTGTTCCTTTCACGAACCCGTGGTCTATCAAGCTCTCGGAGCCTGCTACAGACCATAAAGAGCTTTCTTCAGGTGATATACTTTATTCCCAACTTCGAACCTTGGAGGTTGCTCAACATAAACCTCTTCGTTCAGTACACCATTCAGAAATGTACTTTTTACATCCATCTGATACACTTTGAACTTCTTGAATGTTGCATAAGCCCAAAATAGCCTGATTGCCTCTAACCTTGCGACCGGAGCAAAGGTCTAACCCTTTGCCACTAGTCTGGCCATGTTTCTGACAACAACATTCTTCTCATCCCTCTTGTTCTTGAAGAACCACTTGGTGCCAATAACATGTTGACGCCTAGGTCTATCAACTAACTCCCAAACCTGATTCCGCTCAAACTGATTGAGCTCATCCTGCATGGCTAGGATCCAGTTTGGATCAGCAAAAACTTCTTCTATGCTCTTAGATTCCTGATCACTTAGGAAGCAGCAGAACATAGCACTCTCACCAAAGGACAACCTTGTCCTAACCCCCTCATTGATATCACCAATGATATCAGGCAATGAGTGATCATCTAGCCACCGCCTCCTGCTGACGGCTGCACTGGGAGCTGCTGAAGTTCCCTCGCCTGATCCTAAAATGTTAATCTTGACAATAATAGGCAAGGAGGCAGAACGAGCAAGAACATAGGATACTGAGCCATTTCCTGAGGGTTGGCCAATATCAGAGACATTGTTTCCCCCTACAGTGTTGGACTCAGTAACTGTCTCAGGTGTAGAAGCATCATCACCGACACTACGTACCTTAGGTTGAGTCTGAGACTCAACATTCTCCGAGGCAGTTGCTTGCTGGGGGTTACCCTAAGGTCCATCCTGATCTTCATCATCATCATCCCATCCCTTGGGAGCACTCACAAGATTGATCTTGAAGTCAGGATTCTTCAGGCTCAGTCTTCTCACCCTCTTGGTAACCCCCTCAGTGTCAGGACTTGGAACCTGTTTTCTACGCACTGATGCAGTCTCATCAAAAACAACATGAAGTGTTTCCTCCACATAAAGGGTCCGACAGTTATACTCCATGAAAGCTTTGCTGACTGAGGAGTATCCTAAAAAAACTCCCTCATCAGAGTTGCTATCAAAGGCTTTAAGCTGGTCTTTCCCATTGTTCAGGATGAAACATTTACACCCAAAGATATGGAAATAGCAGATGCGAGGCTTCCTTTTATTCCAAGTTTTATAAGGTGTCTGAGCATGTTGTTTGTTCAGCATAGATCGGTTCTGAGTGTAGCAAGCAATGTTGATTGCTTCAGCCCAGTACTTCTTGGGCATTCCTGACTCAGCCAACATGGTCCTGGCAGCTTCCTTCAGGGTCCAGTTCCTTCTCTCAGCTACCCCGTTCTGCTGAGGGGTCCTGGTTGCAGAAGTCTCATGAGCAATACCAAGGTCAGTACAAAAATCAGTTATAATTGAGTTAATAAACTCAGTCCCCCGATCTGATCTGATCCTGATGATGCTCTGACCCTGTTCAGTACTCAATTTCTTGAGTAACTCTGGAAGCTTGACCTGAGTCTCCTTCTTGTTCAACAAGAAAATAACCAATGTGTACCTGGAATAATCATCAACAACAACAAGGGTATATTTCCTACCATTCATGCTGACAGGAGTAATTGGACCAAAGAGATCCATGTGCAAGAGCTGAAGCACTCTGTCAGTTGAGAAGGCATCTTTCTCCTTGAATGAAGCTTTGGTTTGCTTGCCTTCCTGACATGCTCCGCACATGTGGTCTTTGCAAAAAACTTCATTAGGTAGACCATCTACAAGAGAAAGTCTAGAATTTTTTTTAATAATCTTGAAGTTTAAGTGACTCAGTCGTTTATGCCAAAGCCAACTGAGTTCAGATGAGCTCTTAGCGACCAAACAAGTTTCAGGAGAGCTGCTCTTAAAATCAGCAAAATATACAATCCCTCTCCTCACTCCTATAATCAGAACCTGCAGTGTAGATTTGTCCTTCACAAGGCATATGTTAGATGTAAACTCTACACTATATCCTCGGTCAAAAAACTGACTGACTGAAAGCAGTTTATGCCTAAGACCCTCAACATAGGATACATTAAGTACTTTAACAGAACCAACAACAAGGGTACCAAATCCTCTGGTGAAACCTTTAGAGTTATAACCAAAGGTTACCTACGAGCCTTCCTGAGCTTCGTAGTCCTGAAGGAGATCACAAAATCTGGTCATGTGCCTGGAACATGCTGAGTCCAAGTACCAGTCCTTCATCAGATCCTCCTTCTTCTTCTTGTAGCCCGCAGCGACCTGAAAATAATCAGGTCTCAGGTACCCATCTCGTATTGGGCCCTACAGTGTCAGCCATACCCTTCGGGATCCAGATTTTTTTAACAATTTTGATGGCGTCAGAAGTGTAAACCTGTCTCCCTGAAACATCAACATACATTGTCCTCTTCTTCCTTTGTGCCTGGCAAGTTAAGTGTGTATGTGTGTCAGCCTGAGTCTCAGGAGCCCTGGATTGATTCCTGGGGCCGGGCCTCCTTTTCCTCCTTAGCCTGGGTGCATTGGGCTGATGTCTGTCCTGAGAAGGAGCAGCTCGGGCCTAACCTCTAGGCACTTGAGGTCTGGCCTGAGTGTTTCCAGATGTCAGGTCTCCATTGCCTTTCAGGGGCCATTTGGTTTGTCATTCTCCTCTGAGGATTGGAACGCTCCTGATGGGCCCTGTGCCCTGTCTGAGGTGTCCGGACTTCAGTAGTTCTTGGCCTTGCCTGAGGCCTCCCCTGACCAGAGTTCCCTCTGCCCTGAGTATTTCCAGGCTGAGCCTGAGAAGTACTTGGAGCTGAGTTCTTTCCAGTCTGAGGGTTCCTAGGCTGAGCCTTGGAGTTCCCTTGGTCCTTCTTCCTTGACTCAGGATGAGGAGCTTGGGCCTTTCCCTTAGGTTCTGGCCTTGCTTCCTCAGTCCTTTGCCTGACAGGTTCAGACACTTTCTCCTTTCCTTTGCCTTTATCCTGACGAGCAACACTTGGGCTCTTGTCGTCAATTTGGGCAGGGACAAACTTCTTCTGAGAAGTGCTCCCTGAAGCACCTCTCTTCTTCTTGCCCTTTGGGTCTTTAGAGGCATCATAGCCTAACCCAGCTTTAGCACCATCGGTCAACTGAGAGAAACTTGTTAACTCATCAACCACTTGGGAAGATGTGTGTAACTTCTTCAGCTTTTCCTCAAGATGCCCATTCTTTTCTTTCAGGGCCTCAAGCTCAGTGGTGTACTGAAGCACCAGTTTCTGATGAGCATTCTCTTTTGAGATCAGCTCAAGATCCCAAGCAGTTTGCTCAGCTATAAGGCGAGCTTGCCACTCAGTTTCGAACATTACCCTCACAGCAATTAGCTCAATCATCTTCTGTTCCTGAGCGAGGAACAAATCAGTGTCACGAGTCTCAATCAGTGAGTTGATTTAACCTTTCAGTCTTTCAACCTCCATTGTAGTCTCGTCATGCTTTTTCAGAGCATGAGGCAACTCTTTCTGAAGGTTTGCTAACCTCAAGGCTTCCTCAGCATCTTTTAATCTGAGAGACTCAATTAGCCGATCATTCTCTCCCCTCAATTGTGTATTCACATCCACTGTGTGAATATGAGTCTCCTGCAGCCTTGAGAAATCGGCCATCAATTGCTCTAAAGTGAGCTGAAGGTCGAGATCCCTTGCTGAATCTGAGCTAAGCTCAGGTGTGTGATCAGGAGAAGAGGCAGAAGAACATACCTCATCATCTGCCATCAGGCAGAGATCATCATACTCCTCATCGGAAAAGAGTTCAGGGGACCGGGTTTCCTGGGCCATCAGAATCTGAGGAATCCTC
>JAPKLY010001170.1:27657-60762 GCA_026898435.1 Prunella vulgaris
CTTGTGCTAAGTTTATGTCTTAACATTATTGATTTATTTTGTGAACTTTATTTTATGGGATTTGTAATATATTTGATAAACTTTACTTTATGAGATTTGTGAATTGTGATTCTCCTGGCGAGATTTTAGTTATACATTTATTATATTATTATTTTATTTAATAAATTTAGTTGAAATTTAGTTCATAATATTTTTCAAAAAAAAAATGGGATGGCCCGCTAAAACCCGCAGCCCGCCATTAACTGGGTTGGGTTGGAGTTTTTGCGGCCCGCCATATTTTCAGCCCGCCTCGCCCTGCCCCGCCAAAAGGTGGGCTTTTGCGGGTTTAAGCCCGCCCCGCCCCGCCGGCCCGTTTTGACAGCTCTACTCATAGGCTAAGTTCTTGTCCACTTCCAAAGACGAATAGTCTATCACGTGACTAGGATCGCGTACGTATTTCCTCAACATCGAAACGTGAAAAATGTTGTGAATGGCTGCAAGGTTAGGGGGCAAAGCTAAGCGATAAGCTAAACTCCCAACCTTCTCTAGGATTTCAAAAGGTCCTATTAAACGTGGTTGTAACTTCCCTTTGCATCCGAATCGAACAACTCCTTTAGTTGGTGAAACTTTCAAGAATACATTCTCGCCTTTCTCGAAATGTAGGGGCTTCCTTCGCATGTTGGCATAAGACTTTTGACGATCTTGGGCAGCCCGTATCCTCTCTCGAATTTTCTCCACAACTTTGACCGTTTTCTCAACGATTTCGGGCCCTAGAACACTTCGTTCGCCAACTTCATCCCAATACAATGGAGGTCTACAACGTCTTCCATTTAAGGCTTTGTATGGAGCCATGCCGATCATCTCTTGATAACTATTGTTGTAAGCGAACTCCACCAATGGTAAGTACGTCTTCCAATTCCCTTCAAAGTCTAGGACACAAGCCCGTAACATGTCTTCAAGTGTTTGGATCGTCCTCTCGGATTGACCGTCCATTTGTGGGTGATACGCCGTGCTAAGATTTAACTTTGTGCCCATGGCCGATTGTAGGCTTCTCCAAAATTGCGACGTAAAACTTGCATCTCTATCCGAAACGATTGAAACGGGAACTCCATGCAATCTAACTACTTCTTGGATATAAACTTGAGCAAGTTTATCCATACTCCACGTCATCTTCATAGGTAGAAAATGAGCCGACTTGGTTAGTCGATCCACAACAACCCATATTGCTTGAATCCCTTTAATCGAACGGGGTAATCCCATCACAAAGTCCATGGAAATGTGCTCCCACTTCCATTGAGGTATCTCTAACGGCTTCAACAATCCGGATGGCCTTTGATGTTCCGCCTTAAATTGTTGACAAGTTAAACACTTCTCTATGAAATTGGCAATGTCGCCCTTCATGTTCTTCCACCAAAACATAGTCCTTAAGTCCCTATACATCTTGGTTCCACCGGGATGAACCGTATAAGTTGTACAATGAGCTTCCTCCATGATTTCCTTCTTCAAGTCTTCATCGTTTGGAACACACAACCTTCCCTCGTACGTAAGTGCTCCATCATTGCCGATTGCAAAGCCCTTAACAGCTTTGGTTTCGGTCCTTTTCTTCATCTTGCCGAGAAAGGGGTCCAAGTCTTGGGCCTCTCGGATCCTCGTCCGAATCGTGCCTTGCACCACAAGTGCCGAAAGTATGGACTCCATCTCCTTGGTTGATTCGACCTCTTCTAACTTCAAGCGCTCGAACTCCTTCACTAATTCCTCTTGATTCGTCAAGGAATAAACCGCACCTTCCTTTCAGCTAAGTGCATCCGTGACCACATTCGCCTTGCCCGGATGATAGTTGATTGTGCAATCGTAGTCCTTGACTAACTCTAGCCAACGCCTTTACCTCATGTTCAACTCCTTTTGCGTGAAAATATACTTGAGGCTCTTATGATCGGTGAATATCTCGCACTTAGTACCATAAAGATAATGTCTCCATATCTTTAATGCATGAACAACAGCCGCTAATTCAAGTTCATGCGTAGGATAGTTCATCTCGTGCACCTTCAATTGCCTTGATGCGTACGCCACGACTTTCCCATGTTGCATCAAAACACAACCTAGTCCTTGCTTTGACGCGTCGCTAAAGATAACGAATCCTTCCGTAGGATCGGGAATAATAAGGACAGGGGCCAAAACTAACTTATCCTTCAACTCTTGGAAACTCTTCTCGCATACCTTGGACCACACGAACTTCTCTCCTTTGCGAGTCAACTTAGTCATTGGTGAGGCTATCTTCGTAAAGCCTTCAATGAAACACCTATAGTAACCCGCCAAATCGAGAAAGCTATGAACCTCATTCACATTAGTTGGAGCCTTCCACTCGCTCACGGCTGCAACCTTGGATGCGTCTACTTCCACTCCTTGGGCCGTGATCACATGGCCTAGAAAGTTCACTCGGTCTAACCGAAATTCACATTTGGTAAACTTTGCAAACAATCTTTCTTGGTGCAAAACCTCTAAAACCGTCCTCAAGTGCTCTTCATGTTGCTCCTTACTCCGTGAATAGATTAGAATGTCATCAATGAACACTATGACGAACCGATCTAAGAAAGGGTGAAAGACACGGTTCATCAAGTCCATGAAGACAGCTGGTGCATTGCTCAAACCGAACGGCATCACTACGAACTCGTAATGCCCATAGCGTGTGCGAAAAGCGGTCTTTGCCCTATCTCCTTCCTTGATCTTCAATTGGTGATAGCCCGATCTCAAGTCAACTTTTGAGAACACACTCGCTCCTCTTAGTTGATCGAACAAGTCTTCAATTCTATGCAACGGGTACTTGTTCTTTATCGTGAGCCGATTAAGCTCTCGATAATCGATGCACATCCTCCACGATCCGTCCTTCTTCTTGACGAATAAAACTAGCGCACCCCATGGTGAAACACTTGGTTGGATGAATTTCTTATCCAACAAATCTTGCAATTGCATCTTCAACTCCTCGAGTTCCCTTGGCGCCAAACGATAGGGTGCTTTCGAAATTGGGGCAGCTCCCGGCACTAGATCGATCGTAAATTCCACTTGTCGGTCGGGTGGAATTTCGGGTAACTCCTCGGGAAATACGTCAATGAATTCGTTAACAACGGCAACCTCTTCTATGTTCACCTCCTTTGCCTTCGTGCCCATAACATGGATAAGGTATCCTTCACATCCTTCCTCTTGGAGTAATTCAATGGCTTGCATCGCGGTGACAATCAAATTATGTGTACTCGGTCATGAACCAAAGTACGTCAACTCCTTTCCACTTGGCAACTTGAGCGTCACTTCCCTCTTTTCACAATCGATAGTGGCGTGATGCTTAGCTAACCAATCCATGCCAAGAATGACATCGAATTGTCCCATCTCGATAACGTGTAACTCTCCCTCAAGACTCCTCCCACAAATTTCAAGTTTCATACTCGACACAACCTTACTCGTAAAAACAACCTTACGCGAAGGGATACTAACTTCTAAGGGACTAACACTAACATCTAACTCACAACCAATCCTCAAACAACAACTAAGCGAGATAAAAGAATGCGTAGCTCCGGTATCGAACTCATGAAAATTGGTCAACATGCATTATAAATCATGAAAAACATTCTGGTAAAAATCCATAATTTTTTTGAAGTTATAAAACTCAACTTATCGAACATGCAAACTAAGGACAATAACTAATACTTTAAGAACAATTAAACACATAAATTCAACACTTAACCATGCACAATATTTCCATCCATCAGCTGCTAATTAATAAAATAATTCATCAACTTTACTCCTAAAACTCATGCAATTTAACACATAATCATAATAATATTACCTCATGAAAATCATAACATAAATCCCATAATTCATCAAACCATAATATATCCTAAATCAAACGTCTACGTGTCCATGCACTCAACGAAATAAAACATGCAACGTCTAGTCTTGTGGCAAACATAAAGTGTCGAGAATCATGAACAAAATACTTGCAACTTGATAAAATAAAAGCCTACTTTGTTTATTAATAAAAATCTTCATCCTTTAACTTCTTTAACTCGCATCACATCCACCTTCCTCCGCATCGCCAATCTCGTCATCTTACTCTTGAAAATCTGAAAATATAGTTCGGTGAAGGGGTGAGCAATTATAAAATAATCACTCCGTGGGGATAGTTTAGTTCGAAGTCTAAATATAATGGACATGTAAACGTGAAAACATACCAATCATTCTTAATCTTTGATACGACTTAAGCGTATCCCTCTCTGATACTTCATAAGAGTATCCCTCTTTGATACCACATAAGAATATCCCTCTTTGATACTACATAAGAGTATCTCTCTTTGACACCACATAAGGGCAACCCTGTTTAGTACTACTTAAGAGTACTCATCTTTGACACCACATAAGGGCATCCCTCTTTAGCACATAAACACATCAAACATAGTATTTAAAAATCGAACTAGAGTTACCACTTTTCACCGTTTAAACCCCAACCTTTTCTTGACTTGAAAATAGAGAAGTGTTGTACGTTGGCTTGCTAACTCCTCAATCGAAATCCTACTCCTTCTTGTTCTACAAAGCTCACAAAAATCTGCCTTCTTTCTCTCCTCTACAAGCTGCCGAAACTAGTCCTATATCTCCATAAAGTTGTCGAATTTTGGTACTAGAGGTGGCTGCCGATTTTTTGGTGTCTAGGGGTCTTAGGGACTTGATCAATACATATTTATAGAGTTGGAAAAGTAGGGTTGTGGGCTGCATAAGGCCTTGGCCGAAATCTTACAAGAGGGGAAAGAAAATTGGCCCAATATCTTGTTGTTTCTCTATTTCCATACTTGGCAACTTATTTCCTTATTTAAAATATCCTTACTAACTCTTTATTCTTATGATACTTAACCTTCAAGCATGTACTATTCTCTTGCATAAGAATATGACTTATTTCCTTAAATAAAGATACTAGAAATCCTTGTCTTAATACCTCCTAATTTTCAAAAATTTCTTAAGGTCTAAGACTCCTTATTTTCGAAAATATTACTAATACTATCCCAAGTATTATTTAATCCTATTCTCTGTCAAATCCTCATAAAGTCAAATCCCTAAATTTAATTCCTCAATTATTAACATGCCCTAAATGAATTAATACTTAATGAAATACTATTCTTAGAGGACTAATACTATAACCTCAACAATAATATTATTCTCCTCAACTTCTAATAAAATTTGAAACTTAATACTACTTAGTGGTCCAATCAATACTAATTGGGACAGCTAATACTAAGCAATTAATTAAGAAATACTAAAGCTTAGCAACTTAAAGGACTAAACCTTAAACACACACAAAACTCACGCCTAAAATAATAATTAAAGGACTAAAAAGCTGCTGCCTATGCGGGGTGTTACAAGAAATGATCTTGGGTTCTATATAATATGCAAGTAATCAAAAGATCTAACCTTTGATAAGATGAGCAAGTGTTGGAGGTGTGTGCATTGGAGTATTTCAATTATGTGTTCATCTAAGAACTTATCAATCCTAGCATGCATAAGTATCACTTGAGGTATTAATCAAGCTAATTGACTCTATCAAATGCTTAGATCTCCCTAGAACACTTAATACTCTTATTGTGAAGTTCTTAGCTCCTAAGCAATTCTCATTGACATGGAAGCAATAACACAAACATTTGGTGTGCACAATTATCAATCATGAACTTCAATATATTAACTCAATTCTCATATGTTGCTAACTCAATTAGGCTCAAAACATCCAAATGCTTACACCAAAAGTTTAATCAATAAACAATATAGTGAATTAATACATCAAGCCAACTCATACATGCATGGGATTAATAAGCAATTAAACTACACCATAATCTCCATACACCAAGGGAATTAGCTCATGGCTAATTGGTACAAAACAATATCAATTAAGTTAATTACAATTATGATTAACACTAACACAAGAGAATTACAAGGAAATTTACCAATTGTACATGAAATTGAAATACAATCCAAAAACCCTAAAATGCTTTCTTCTAATCTGGAATTTCAAAAGATAAATCCTACTGTAGAAATGTAGCTAACGATGAGATGAATCTAAATCGTTGAACAGATCATAAATCCAATAGTTGGATCAAAAGTAATTGACAAAAAAAGATTGAAATCTAACTACTAACCCACTTAGTAACTTCCCTAATCTCTCTCTAAACTATCTAATGAAAATCTAAGAAAGAAATGAAGTCTAGAAGCTTGAAAATATGATCCATGAGGTATATATAGTGCTCCCAATGCTAAGACTCATTTACCCTTCATTAAACACTCGAAACGACGAAATTGCCCTCAACTTAGCCAAAATTTGAAACTGTGCTCAGACGTCCTCACACTGTCGCTCGATTGTGGATGATCGAGCGCTCCTCAACTGTGGCTTGAGTGTGGGCTTTATCAAGGTGCAGGGAGGATTAGCTCGATCATCAGCTCACAGGCGCTCGGACATGGGCTAGTCAATGCTCGGTAAACACTTGGTTTTTGATGTCCGTTTCCCTCTTTTTCCATTTCGATCCTGTGGCTCAACCAAGCTTCCTAGAGTCTTCCCCTTGATCACCTAAGCTTCCTCAAATGCTCGGATCATGTCATTTTTCCTTTCTTATTATGTTCCTCGATTTTGCCCGATTTAACCTATAAAATCAACTTTCTTGCACAAAAGGGTGAAAAAATAATATATAGCATATTATGGTGAATAATGGATACAAATCACTCAATATCATGCTAGAATATACCAAATATGATGCAATTATTACCCTAATCAGCAATATTTCAAGAACCCGAGCTTTCAACAGTAGCAGCAGAATTGGTTGGCGCATCAGCCTCTCCCCCTATGAATGTGGATAGGAGGGATGCCCTAAACTTGCTTCTTTCTTTTAGAATATCAGCTTCCCCGTTCAAGGAAATGGCTTGAAGTCTGAGTTGGGAAACCTATTTCGTAAGAGCAACAGCTTGATCTTCTTGTACCTGCGATGTACATTTACAGATTCAACTTCTGCAGAAGCTGGAGGAGTGTCAGTGCGAGTCGGAGTGTTGCCAACCATAGGGGCAACATTCGGTTCATCAGTAGTATGGACAGAAAGAGGTGTAGCAGAAACATAAGGCAGATCAATCACATGAAGACCTTAGAGCAAAATTTTAGCAATACACAACACTAGAGAATGAGATGAAAAATGATCTCCCTTAGATCTAACAACACCTATATTTTCTTGAAAACTATGTTGGGAAAAATTCCTTTATTTTAATGATTTTAAAACCAGCTGCACTTGAGAAGATCAGCTGAGGTAGAGAAGGTCAGATGAGGTCGAGGAGATCAGCTGAGGTCCAGAAGATTAGCTGAGGTTCAGAAGATCATCTGAGGTCCAGAAGATCAACTGAGGTTCAGAAGATCAGCTGAGGTCCAGAAGTCTAGCTGAGATGAAAAGATCAGCCAAAGAACAAGTACAATCAGTCGAGGACAAAGCTTCAAGATCAGTTGAGGTCGTCAAAGGCTACTGATCTTAGGGTCCGCCTAAACAGAAACTATTCAAGCTAAGAGGACATGATTCATGTAACGACTATATGATTTCTAAAATTTAAGGCAATCAATCAAACAGACAAATCAAGATTGAAGATCAGGCCTACAAGTAAAGAAGTTAATCTGGAGATCAAGATCAATCAATCTCTATGATTGATTGATTATATATTTATAAGGATTTCAAATCATTGTCAGCTCTAACGGCTAGCGTTTGATACCTGTAAATATGAGTATAAGGGAGAAATTCAACAATAATCATACACGCTATTAAGCTAGCATAAATGCTGCAAAATTCTCTTTGTACTCACAAAACATTTCATTTTTATTCATGCATTGTAAGACTATGTAAAAGTCTGAAGTTAGTCGCAAGGTGGTAAACAATGGAAATGATGTCAATGGTATGCGTTTTGGCAAAGTGACTAATCAATACTCAAAGATGGCCTCATATCATGCTTTGCAAACTAATCATCATGTGTGACCTCAAACAAGACACAAACCTCAAACAAGACACAAGCCTAGAGTGAACATTCACATTTTGGATCTCACATCAAAGATATATCATCTGTTTTAAGTGAAAATGGGAAAATAAGCTCAAACCTCACGGGTTAATGTGATCATGACTTAAATCTTATCAAACATGCATATCTCATTCATGCATCAAGTTTTAAAGATTCAACTATACTATAGACAAAATACGATTTAAGCAATATATACATTACATCTAACTATGCACTAACTACATCGCTAACACAATCAAAACCTATCTCAATGCATCACTTCCCTATGTAGCAACACTAGCAATACAACACGACAACAAGATATAAGCTAAAATCGAATCATCAATCAATCTAGCAAACAAATCTAACATCCATCATAGCAAAACAAAACCACAAGAATCTAAAATCATAAACCAAAGGGATAGGAGAGTGTAAAGTCATACCTTGAGTTGGATTTAGAATGGAAGAGTTAATTGATAATCAACACGAAAATTTTTCTTCTTGGCCGAACGATTGGAAATTTTCATCAACACATCCTTCTCAAGCTCACAATTCTCATTAAATATCATGCAAATCAAAAATTTGAAGAACGAACACACCATCCAAACTTTTTCGGATCGAGGATCCTAAAAGTTTGGAAAAAAAGTGATGAAAATAGGATTTGCAATGAATTAATGAATCAACTAATGCATATTCAAACTCAACTCAACCAAGAACTATCAAACCAAACCTAATATGCAACTCCCCCAAACTATGGTCAACTAAGTGCACCAACAAAGGTTAAAAGACACACTACCTCATATAAATGGTCATTAAATCTAAAGCACATCCATTGGCTTCCAAATGCATACAAAAAGCAAATCCACTCAATTAAACACTAACTATACTAAAAATCAAACCAATTAAGCAAGAAAAACTTTAATAATGGGTTGCCTCCCATCTAGCTCTAAGTTTAACGTCTTCAAGCCGGTCAAAAATGTTAAAGCTCATCGAAATGACCAAGGATATTTATTATCCTTGCCATCATATTTCAATCTTTTGACTTCAAGATCAAGGAAGATCGTAGGATTTCTACACCATACTCCAACTTTTCTCTTCCATTTTAACTTATATGCACATCCATTTTCCTCTTCTTTTCTTCTCATTCTTATCCACCCCCTTTTTCTACTATCAAAAATTCCCAAGAGAATCCGCAATTCAATTTTATAATCAATTCTATCAAGAGGCATAATAAAATCAATAGAAACATCAATATCATTTAAAGCACAAGTAGAAGAATTTAAGGGTTTAGAAATGTTTATTTCAATTTTTAGCTTATCTTCTACTTCCCTTTGATGTTCTTCTTCAATTTTGCTCACGTCCAAGAGTGGACCTTCCTCTACCTTTTCTTTGATAGTACAATCTTCATCTTTACTTTCATCTCTTGAATTCTCTTTTTTCCTTTTCCACCTCTTCTTGTTCTTTCTTCTCCTTTACTTCTTCTTCTTGATTCCTATCAATTTCAACATGAGAAATGTCATACTCAATATCATCAAAAAGAGGATTCATATCAAAATTAAGGTAATCATAAAGAGCTTTGAACTCCTCATAATCATAATCATCATCATTTTCATCCTCTTCCTTTTCACTTTCATCTCCTTTCACTTTCTCTTGTATTACATCATTTAATGGAATCTCAAAATCCATATGAACTTCATCATCTACACTCACAACATGTTCCTCCTCAACTTTCTCTTCACAAGTCTTGTTGACTCGTTGGCTAAATGATTTAGACAATTGCCCCATTTGGAACTCCAAATTCTCAATTAGATGACTATAAGATTTGCAAACTTCATTAAATTTTCGATTGGTCTCCTCATGCTTCATCGCATCCTCCATCCTCATTTCTTCTATTTGCTTGACAATGTGAGCAAGAGTCTCATCTACATCGCTAGGAGAAGTTTCTTCTTGATGAAAGGGCATATAAGGAGATGAAGTATAGGACCATGTATCTTGATAAGGATAATGATGAGAATAGGGATCTTGGTATTAATATGATTTAAGAAAATAAGGATCTTCTTGTGGAAGTGGTGGTTAATATGGATATAGTGTATATAAGTGAGGTTGATATGTGTATGATTGAGAAGGATATATATCTTGTGGATGATACGATTATTGATTGTATCCGTCCATTTTCAATTAAATTCACTCCTAAAAATAATTAAGGACAAATAAAGAAATCATTTCCTCGGCAACGGCGCCAAAAACTTGTTTGCCTAATATGTGTATACAATCACGCAAGTGTACATGGACATTGTCGTATTTGGCAATTAACCAAGTTATAATATCGAACTCAGGGAAATGAGGCTTGAAAAGTAAGTATTGATTGTTAAACAAAGTTGATTAACTAGTAAAAGCAAGAAATGGTCTTGGGTTCTATCTACTGTAGAAGTAATCAAAAGATATAACTATCACCTTTGATAAGATGAGCAAGTGTTGGAGGTGTGTGCATTGGAGTACTTCAATTATGGGTTCATCTAAGAACTTTTCAATCCTAGCATGCATAAGTATCACTTGAGGTATTAATCAAGCCAATTGACTCTATCAAATGCTTAGATCTCTGTAGAACTCTTAATACTCTTATTGTGAAGTTCTTAGCTCCTAAGCAATACTCATTGCAATAGAAGCAATAACACAAACACTTGGTGTGCACAATTATCAATCATGAACTTCAAAATATTAACTCAATTCTCATATGTTGCTAACTCAATTAGGCTCAAAACATCCAAATGCTTACACCAAAAGTTTAATCAATCAACAATATAGTGAATTAATACATCAAGCCAACTCATACATGCATGGGATTAATAAGCAATTAAACTACACCATAATCTCCATACACCAAGGGAATTAGTTCATGGCTAATTGGTACAAAACAATATCAATTAAGCTAATTACATTTATGATTAACACTAAAACAAGAGAATTACAAGGAAACTTACCAATTGTAGATAAAATTGAAATACAATCCAAAAACCTTCAAATGCTATCTTCTAATCTGGAACTCCAAAAGATAAATCCTACTGTTGAAATGTAGCTAACGATGAGATGAATCTAAAGCATCGAACGGATCATAAATCCAGTAGTTGGATCAAAAGTAAATGAAAAAAATATTGAAATCTAACTACTAACCCACTTATTAACTTCCCTAATCTCTCTTTAAACTATCTAATGAGAATATAAGAATGAAATGAAATCTAGACGCTTGAAAATCTGATCCATGAGGTTTATATAGTGCACCCAATGCTAAGACTCATTTCCCCTTCATTAAACACGCGAAAAGATGAAATTGCCCTCAACTTAGCCAAAATTCAAAACTATGGTCAGACGTCTTCGCACTGGCGCTCGATCATGCTCCTCAAATGTGGCTCAAGTGTAAGCTTTATCAAGGTGCGGGGAGGATTAGCTCGATCATCAGCTCACGGGCACTCGGACATGGGCTAGTCATTGCTCGGTAAACGCTTGGTTTTTTACGTCCATTTCTGACTTTTTCCATTTCGATCCTCTGGCTCAACCAAGCTTCATAGAGTCTTCCCCTTGATCACCTAACCTTCCTCAAATGCTCGAATCACGTCATTTTTCCTTCCTTATTGTGTTCCTCGATTTTGCCCGATTTAACCTATAAAATCAACTTTCTTGCACAAAAGGGTGAAAACACAATATATAGCATATTAGGGTCAATAATGCATACAAATCACTCAATATCATGCTAGAATACACCAAATATGATGCAATTATTACCCTAATCAACAATATTTCAAGAACCCGAGCTTTCAACAGCAGAAGCAGAATTGGTTGGTGCATCAGCCTCTCCCCCTGTGAATTTGGATAGGAGGAATGCCCTAAACTTGCTTCTTTCTTTTCGAATATCAGCTTCCCGGTTCAAGGAAATGGCTTGAAGTCTGAGTTGGGAAACCTATTTGGTAAACAGAAACTATTCAAGCTAAGGGGACAAGATCCAAGTAATGACTATATGATTTCTAAAATTAAAGGCAATCAATCAAATAAGACAAATCAAGATTGAAGATCAAGCCTACAAGGAAAGAAGCTAATCTGGAGATCAAGATCAATCGATCTCTATGATTGATTGATTATATTTTATAGGGATTTCAAATCACTGTCAGCTCTAGCGGCTAGCATTTGATACCTATAAATATGAGTATAAGGGAGAAATTCAACAATAATCATACACGCTATTAAGCTAGCAGAAATGCTGCAAAATTCTCTTCATACTCACAAAACATTTCATTTTTATTCATGCATTGTAAGACTATGTAAAAGTCTGAAGTTAGTCGCAAGATAGCTCTAACAATTTGTAAAAGAAAATTTTCTCTCGAAGGTTTTAAGAAAGTGAGCAAGTGAATAGATAGCCCCTCTATACCAAGTTGGATAGATGAGAGTGGATGTTGGACAAGTTGGTATGAACTACTCTAAATCCTGTGTTTTAATTTCTTTATATTATTAGCTCTTACTTGCTGCACTAATTAAAAGAATTTTAACTTAAAATGTTTCCGCACACAAATTCACTGCACACTCAGCTGATATACAATCAGCTGACTTTGAAAATCAGAAGACTGAAAGTCTTCTTATGGACCAACCAGTGGTATCAGAGCTGTGTGTCCCAAAGACCACAGCCTGAGAAATTTTTTGTGTTCATCAGAGCAGATCTAAAATCCACTTTTAAAATTCTTCGTGTGCTATTTCTCCTAACACCTTCTGTAAGAAAAACATGTGTTACAATGGTAGTGTGAATTGCGAAGAGGAGCTGAATCAAATCATTCAAGACTTTGAAGAGTGTTTGCCTAATATGTGTATGCAATCACGCAAGTGTACGTGGACGTTGTTGTGCAGGAAAGTTGACCAAGTAATAATATCGAACTCAGTGAAATAAGGCTTTATTACGCTAGTATTGATTGTTTACAAAGGTGATTAACTAATGAACACAAGAAATGGTCTTAGTTTGTATCTACTTGCAACAAAGAAGAGTACATTCTAACTATCACCTTTAGTAAGATGAGCAAGTGTTGGAAGTGTGTGCATATGAGTATTTCAATTATGGGTTCATCTAATCACTTATCAATCCTAGCATGCATAAGTATCACTTAATGTACTAATCAAGTCAAGAGACTCTATCAAGTTCTTAGTTCTCACTACAACACCTAATACTCTAATTGTAAGGTTCTTAGCTCCTAAGCAATCCTCATTGACGTATAATACAAACACATGGTGTTCACAAATATCAATCATGAACTTCAGTGAATTAACTCAATTCTCATATGCTGCTAACTTAATTAGGCTCAACATCCAAATGCATACACCAAGAGTTCAATCAATCAACAATATAGAGAATTAATACATCAAGCTAAATCATACATGCATGGGATTAATAAGCAATTAAGCTAAACCATAATCTCCATACACCAATGCAACAAAGGTATTAGCCCATGGCTAATTGGCAATCACAAACTACCATTAAGCTAGTAGCAATCATGATTAACACTAATACAAGAGAATTACAAGGAAACTTAGCAATTGTAGATGAAATAGGAATACAATCAACAAACATTCAAATGCTATCTTCTAATCCGGAACTCCAAACAATAAATCCTACCGTAGAAATGTAGCTAACAACGACAGGAATCTAATGCACCGAACGGATCGTAAATTTAATGGTTGGATCAAAAGTAATCAAAGAAAGAAGATTGAAAATTCACTACAAACCCAATTGGTAACTACCTCTAATCTCTCTCTAAAGTATCTAATGAAAATTTAAAAATGAAATGAACAAAAGTTCCTCCAAAATCTGATCCATGTGGTATATATGGTGCTCACATCATTAAGACTCAATTGTCCTTCATTAAATGCGCGAAAAGATGACTTTGCCCTTAATTTTCCACAAATCTGGACTTGAGCTCGACCACCCAAACATTGGCGCTCCGATAGCACTCATCGAGCGTGGGTGTGCTTGTGCTCGAGCGTGGCCTTGAGCTCTAATAGTGTTGATCCACTCGATCACACCATAATGGCGCTCGAAGTGAAGGTCTTGGGCGCTCCATCACAATACAAATCACGATGTCCATTTTCGATATTTTCCATTTCAATCCTATAGCTCGTCCAAGCTTCCTAGAGTCTTCCTCTTGATCATTTAAGGTTCCCCAAATGCTCGGATCACATCATTTCATCTTCCTAATCATGATTACCTTAATTTTTCCTGATTTAACCTATAAACACATGTTTGCCCAAAATGGTGTCTACATGCAAGTGCACGTGATCGTTATCGTCGTGGCAAGATGACCAAGTTTATTTATCGAACACAGGGTGATGGGAGATTGAAAGGTATGGTTGTTGTTCAATTTCGATAATCACACAAAGCAAATAAAAGTTGGATTGGTTTCTATGTCTACTTGCTAGTTAAGAAAGTAAACTACCTATCACTTTTATGCAAAGTGAGCAAGTGAGAGAGATATGCATTACTGTACTATCCTATGTTTCACAGGGTGTTGTATCACTTAATCATGCAATGAGTTATTGTACAATCAATTAGGCAAGCCTCCTCAACATGTAAAGGTTTCCCTAGATACACATTAAGCTCCTATTGTAGTGCCTATTCACTAGGAATAGTTCTCACTATCCTAGGAATTTCATCAAACACCTAACATGCATTGGCCTAATTACAAGAAGATTTAGGAAAAGAGCTCAATTCTCATATGAGAATAATTCCCTAATGGCCCAATTAATCAATTACACATGCTAAGCATTCATACAAATCATCAATTAAGAGAATTGATCATATAACATCTCATAGCATTCATAAGATCAACATTAACACCACATTACTCCATAGGAATCATACACTAACACACAAGGGTATTAGCCCACGGCTAATTGGGAAAACAAATGAACAATTGAACTAACTACAATCATCATCATGCTGAAATTGAATTGAGAAGACAAAATCTTACCTATTACAAGAGTATTGGTAAAGATACTAATTACCTTGTAAAGCTAGATAACGATCCGTCAATGGAAAATGAAATTCAATCTGCAGAAATGTAGTCCTACTTTAGACGAGAATGCAGGAACAAACGGATCGATGATCCGAACGGTAGATCGAAAGTTATCGATGAAATCGTAAGAAGAAATCTTATAAACTCAACTAGTAACTACCTAATCCTCTCTCTAAACTAATCTAAGAACTTGGAATTATGAATATTATGACTAAGATTCCTTGAGAATCTGATCCTTGAGGTATTTATTGTGCCCACAATGTTTAGTCCAAAATGCCCTTCATTAAACGCACGAAAAGACAAAATAGCCCTCGAAATTGTGCAAATCCGGGTCCTCGCATGATCCTTAACTGGTGGCCACACAAACCGGGATCATGCGAGTGTTCGTGAGAGAATTGGCGCATGAACCCAAGCTGCTCAACGCACGAGCCCTGGCTTGTGGTCACACGATCCTGACTTGGCCTCGTTCGATCGATCCTCGACTTCCTCGTTTCCTTCATATCTTGAGTTCTAGAGCTCCGATTTACTCGATTCTTTTTCCGTTGCGACCCTCTCTTCGAACTCTTCGACATGGTATATCATTTGCTTCCATTAGATAAATTCAAAATTTCTGAACTTTTACGAACTTGCTCGTCTTTTGCAGGTTTTGCTCATTTTCACTACAAAACACAACTTTCTAGCAAAAAAGGGTTAAAAAACACAAAGTACAGCATTTTAGGGTCAAATATGAACATAAGCACATCAAAATCATATAGAAATGACTAAAAAAACATGCAATTATGACTCTAATCACACCCCAAACTAGATTGTTGCTCGACCTCGAGCAACGAAGTGATAACATAGGGAAATAATTGTATCAATGAAGCATCAAGTACAAGATCAAATGCCATAGAATCATCACTCAATATCTAGCAAATCTAAGATACAATCTCATCCACTTAACTATCAAAATCAAATCAATTATCCAGTCAATGAGTCAAGATCCTCACGAGATAAGTGTTTAGCTCAACCCTCAAATGTTTAGGCTCTCTAATACATTACACCACATACACATACTACCATAAGCTTGGCTCAAGTCTACATTTTCCACCAATTGAAATGACAAATCATTCACACATCAATGAGGACTTTCGTAAGGTTGTATTGTTGGCTCTTTGGTAGGGAAGGAACATATGGATAAAAGTGACTAAGTATTATTAGTAAAGCATTGAAGGAATCATGCAATAATCATCCAAATCTTCATACATTGTTGCACATACTCTTCATTCTCTTTCAAAATCACACTTTCAAAAATCATTCCTCCCTTTTTATGAGTTGTGATCATACTCACAACACTAGAGTCAAACTTGACCATAATTTTGCAAAAAGTAAACCTTTTTCATTACTTTGCAAACACTTGCTTTTGAACCTTGTTTTCACATCAATCCATGCATACTTGAATTTCTTTCCACCTTGGCCACCAATTTCTTCATCAAATCACCAATCTTCATTCCTTCTTTTCACTCTACTAATCATAAGGACAAAAGAGTTCTAAAAAGGAAGGAAAATGGCTTAAAGTGTAGTTAGCCAAATGAAAGGTCTATAAGCACAAAATGGTAAACAATGGATTATAATAACAATGGTAGGCTCATAGGGCAAAGTAGCTCAATATAGATCAAGAAAATGCCTCAAATCATATCATGTGAACTCAATGTCTAGTGTAGCCTCAAATAAGACCAAACCCAAGTTCTTGAGTAACATGTATGTGTGTGGAACTCACATCAAAGAATATCATCCGTTCAAGATTGAAACGGGCATCATGGGCTCAAAACTCACTGTTAGTAGGTGATCAAGACTCATATCATATCAATAATGCTCATATCATCAAAATTTCAAGAATTATAGAATCAAAAGTATCAATGATAACACAAGAATAAAGAAATAAATCCGTTACACCTATCATGACTTTCAGTTCATCAACACAATCATAAGTATATCTCATGCATTCACTACTCAAAGCAACAATAATCTCAAAAATCAACAAGAAAAACAAGGCCTCATCCTAAGCATATAGTCCAAAACATCATAGAAACACTAAGAATCAACATAAGCATAGCATTGCGATGAGATTTCTAAAATGAACTCACCCCCCCCCAAACTTTTTTGGACCAAGGGTCTAAAAAGTTTGGCAAAGAGTGGAGAAAAGATCATGTATTGCACAAAATAGAGCACAATACTAAATAGCATCAACAAGAAAATCCAAGTCATTCATCATCAACTAAGCAAAATCAAGAGATAGAGCTACCTAAAAATCCCACAATCTTAAACAATATCAATACAAAATGAATTCTACTAGAAGTTCGGAATAGAAAGAAAGATAGGGAGAAGAAATAGTTACTCTTCCTCATGATGTTTTTACACATCACGGTGGAGGATAGGCCTTGCGACTTGTTGACTAAGATTCTTGAGAAGATAAGCCTCGATATCCGCCTTCTTAGAAGTTAACATCGAATGCAAGATGTGTAGATCATCAATTCTCGTCCTGTTAGTCTCAACTCTAGCAAAAATAGAATTTGATATAATCTTGTGCGGACAACACAATATAGGATTAACAAGACGAAAGGATTTAGAAAATTGAGGATTGTAAGTATTTTCATCATCACTAATCCTTTCCCACACTTCCTGAGCTCGAGTAAATCTTTCCCATGCATAGAAATTTCACCTATCAATGTTTTCTTCACACCCAAAGAATTCATTGAGCTGATTTGTGGTCACGACATAACTCTCATTGTTTATCCGAAATCTTACTTTAGTAGGTACTCCATCCACTTCTTTAACTTGAAGCGTGCTTAAGAATTCAATGTTCAATCTCCGGAATGAATTGAAGTGTTGAATGTCAAGCAAGGCCCTCCATCCTATGTTAGTAAACAATTCTTCAATATCTTCCCCAAAGTTGCACCCTTCAAAGGACCTCTTCTCATAATATCTTCCCGATTGAAAATCCATGATGCAAACTTTTTCGAAGTTACTGAAGAAAGTCTCATTATCTTAGAAAAACAACCAATGATTGGAAGGCTTGTCTCCACAATTTGCTAAACACTCATCCTCCATTGTTGGATCATTCCAACCCTTTTTAGGTCTTGAACTCGAAGCTTTTCCTTTACCTCTCTTAGACATGGCCTTAAAAAATGTTAGTCATTAGCAAGATATAAACAATGAGTTCAACTATCCATCAACATCTCCTAGAAGAATACTATGCATGAACAAGTGAGGAACAATAAACACAAGTCCAAATCAACTTCATTCACTAAGTATAATAAGATTGAATAAAATGGGTCATAATCAAGAATCAAGGAATTAATCATGCAAACTAGTAGTTATGCCAATGCCATTTATCAATGAAACCTCAAATAAGCAAAGTTCATAGGTGAATCAACACAATTAACCCATCCTGTTATCAATATACTCATAACTGCGAACAAATAGCACAACATTATCATGAAAATCAAATATTTGCACCAAATTTCCCAAAATTCGTCACTAAGCCTAGCCCCAAAATTTCAATCTTCAATTAACTCACAAATTCACAAAATTAACATGCAATTAGGTTCCCATTGAATTACCCATCAACAATATAGCCTAATTCAATCATAAATTGCTCAACTACTAGCTAGAATAAAAAATCCCCAAATTCAAGCTCAAGAACCCTAGAAATTGAATTTCTAATTCTAGAAAATGCAACCATGGAATCTCTAAAAAATTGCAAGAAATAGAGAGAGGAGAGTTAGAGAAACATACCTATGGAAGGAATTAGTGAAAGGGGATGTAGAATTTGAGATATGAAAAATTTCTTCCTTCTTCTTCTTCTTGGTTTTGAGAAAAAATAGAGTGCAAGAATATAGTGAGAAGTGTGTGAAATGAGTGGGATATAAGTGTAAAGAATGAGTGGGTCAACCTTGGGAAGTGTAGTCAAAATTGGACCAAAATTGATCAAAACTCGGAAATTACATTGACCGCACGATCCCGGCCTGCTCGTCACATGAACCCGGTTTGTGCGTCTGCTCGTTCGAAACCTCCTCGCACGAACCAGAGCCTGGGTACACGAACCCGTGCTGATGGACACGCGATTCGAAGCTGTTGGGCACACGAACCCGAGCCTTCCTGCACCACTTCTGATTTTCACACTTTTACACATTTTTCTTGCATTTTCCTACACAACACAACTTAAAACTCCTCATACATCATTAATGGTCATTAAGCATCATCAAATTAATCATGAAAATGGACAATTAATCACGAATCACACCCCCCTAACTTTTTCGGATCAAGAATCCTAATAATGTTTGGAAAGAGTGATTAATTAAGAAACTCAAGGTCAATAAACCAATTCACACTTAATATCAACTCCTAAACCAAGTATTTATCAAAACCTTAGCCAAAATATGCTCCTCAAATCTATTCTTGCTCAAATTAGCACAAAATCCAATAGAACAATCAATTCACAAAATCAATGGACTAAAATTGGCATTCAAGCTTCTATCCCTAGAATTTTCAAATGAACAAACAAAAACAAAATAAGCAAATACCTAATAAAGGATACAAAAAGGATATAATGGTGGGTTGCCTCCACCTAGCGCTTGGATTTAACATCCCCTAGCCGGACGTAACGAAGCTCAAGTGAAGTCAATATCAATAAGGGTTGAGTGACTTACATCACTCAACTTTCTCCTCCAAAAATTTCCTTTCTTCAACACTCTCTTCACCCTCTTATCTTCTATGTTCACTTTCTTTCTCTTTTCAAAAGGAATCTCCTTTACAACTTCACTCTTAAGGTCATTGGTTCTCATCATTACCTCATTACCTCTTGTGACTTTGCTTGCACTTTCAAACTCATCCCTTGGGGAACTCATTGAAGAATCATAAATGGAGAAAGTATTTCTCTCATTATTCATCCTCAAGGTAACCTCTCCCTTTTGGATATTAATCAATGCATCCGACGTTTGACAATCTCGGTCTCATTCTTTCTCTTCTTTGACATAAGGTCCTTCAAGAATCTTCTGTATGTCGGCATTTGCTCAATTGCCTCTTTGAAAGACATGTTAGCATACATCTTTGTAAACAAGTCAAGGAACTTCTTAAGCCTCTCATCAAGCTTAACTTTGACTCCTTTTGAAATTTCCACCTTTTCTTTCTCTACCACTAACCCTTCTTCCTCCATTCTTTCCTCACCCCCTATCTTCACTTTCCCTTTCATTTTCCCTTCTTTTACTTTCAACCTCGAAACTACCCCCAAATTTTTCTCATCACCTTTCACCAACTTGACTTTCTCACTACAACTTGCTTCCTCAACTAGCTCATCATGAAACATTTTCAAGGTACAACTTCCTTCTATCTCCTTCGAAACATCCACACACATAATGGAATTACAATGCTCTCTAGGATTTATTTTGGTGGTCGAAGGAAACTTACCTTTGTTGACTTGTGGACTTAAAGCATTAGCATGTTGTCCCATTAGAAATTCTAGGCTCTTGATTTGATTTCCTTGCTAATTGTACAAATCATCAAACTTTTTATTCGTCTCATTATTTAGCCTTCCAATTTCCACTCTCATGTCCTCCATCTTCTTTAAGATTAGTGCCAAAGTGTCATCCATGCTTCCCCTTCCCTCATTATTTGGTGGTTTTGACCCCGGATCAATCCCGGGAGGCAATTGGATTGCTCCCTTGGGATTTGAGTATGAAAAGTTTTAATGCCTCCGATTCGGGTTATAGGGTGGATTGCTTTGATTAGGATAAGGACCTCCTTGTTGTCTAAATGACGGAGCAATGTAGGGCCTTTGATTCCTAGGATATGAGTTATTGTATTGAGGTCGCCCCATATAATTCACCTCTTCTTGAGTAGATGGTGTAGGAGTAGGCACACTTTCGACTACATTCACTTGCATAGGAGTAGGGGCTTGGTTTTGATTTTGTCCTCCATAGACCATGAGCATCACATTCTTCATATTCTCCTCAAGTAGAGAGACTCGGTCACCCGTTCCAACATTTAGCTTCCCTTTGAAAAGCATCATTGGCTGCGATGTTTTAAATGATCTCATTCACTTGGCGAACCGTTCTCATCCAAACTGACCCCACAACACAAGAATTGAAATAATTCTTGTCTCCTTCATGTAATCCAATAGTAAACGTCAAAAGAATATCCTCCTCACTCAAACCATGTTGTGGACAAGCCAAGAGTATGGCTTGATATCTCTCCCAAGCAATAGATATAGTCTCTCTTGCATTTTTTTGGAAGTTCTTGATTTCTTCCCTTGACTTGAGCATTTGCAACGGAGGATAGAATTTCTTTAGGAATTGAGAGCTCAATTCCTCCCACATCGCCTCCTTGGGGTTCATCAATTTCATTCACCCTTGGCTCAAAGTAATCACGAAGTAATGGTTCATTATTTAAGTTTTGAGGTGGGTGGACAATTTGTGGTCACAGATTTTGTGGTAGCGGTGGATATGAGTAGTATGCGTAGTTATGAGGTTGTGGTGGGTAGTAAGGTTGATTTATAGGGTAATTGGGATAGTTAGGATATTGTGGTGGATAGTGATGGTGTAGTGGTTGGTTCTGTGGCGGATAAGGTTGATATGGATGTGGTATAGGTTGTGGTTGGGGAGGAGGAACCTCTCTTTGAGCCATGTGCTCATCACCATGATGTTTCAATGGTTTTTCATCTCTCACTTCATCTCTAGCTTCATTCATGTTGTTCTCCATATTCTCTTGATTCAATCTAGCTTCTCTTCTTCTCCTTCGTAGGCTTGTCTCAAAGTCTAAATCAAAGGGTAATAGGTCTCCCCCTTGACTTCTTGTGTGCATGTACCTATAAAGAAACAAGTGTCAAAACTCTCACAAAATAGTACCAAAATTGAAAATGAGAAAACAACAAAAAACTAAAATAACTAGCCGTCTCCCCAGCAACGGCGCCAAAAACTTGTTTGCCCAAAATGGTGTCTACACGCAAGTGCACGTGATCGTTATCGTCGTGGCAAGATGATCAAGTTTATTTATCGAACACAGGGAGATGGGAGATTGAAAGGTATGGTTGTTGTTCAATTTCGATAATCACACAAAGCAAATAAAAGTTGGATTGGTTTCTATGTCTACTAGCTCATCAAGAAAGTAAACTACCTATCACTTTTATGCAAAGTGAGCAAGTGAGAGAGATATGCATTAGTGTACTATCCTATGTTTCACATTGTGTTGTATCACTTAATCATGCAATGAGTTATTGTACAATCAATTAGGCAAGCCTCCTCAACATGTAAAGGTTTCCCTAGATACACATTAAGCTCCTATTGTAGTGCCTATTCACTAGGAATAATTCTCACTATCCTAGGAATTTCATCAAACACCTAACATGCATTGGCCTAATTACAAGAAGATTTAGGAAAATAGCTCCATTCTCATATGAGACTAATTCCCTAATGGCCCAATTAATCAATTACACATGCTAAGCATTCATACAAATCATCAATTAAGAGAATTAATCATACAACGTCTCATAGCATTCATAAGATCAACATTAACACCACATTACTCCATAGGAATCACACACTAACACACAAGGGTATTAGCCCATGGCTAATTGGTAAAACAAATGAAAAATTGAACTAACTACAATCATCATCATGCTGAAATTGAATTGAGATGACAAAATCTTACCTATTACAAGAGTATTGGTAAAGATACTAATTACCTTGTAAAGCTAGAAAATGATCCGTCAATGGAAAATGAAATTCAATCGGTAGAAATGTAGTCCTAGTTGATACGAGAATGCAGGAATAAACGGATCGATGATCCGAATGGTAGATCGAAAGTTATCAATGAAGTCGTAAGAAGAAATCTTATAAACCCAACTAGTAACTACCTAATCCTCTCTCTAAACTAATCTAAGAACTTGGAATTATGAATATTATGACTAAGATGCCTTAAGAATCTGATCCTTGAGGTATTTATAGTGTCCACAATGTTTAGTCCAAAATGCCCTTCATTAAACGCGCAAAAAGATGAACAGCCCTCGAAATTGTGCAAATTCGGGTCCTCGCACGATCCCTAACTGGTGGCCACACGAACCGGGATCGTTCAAGCATTCGTTCGAGCCATCCTTACACGAACGAGAGAATTGGGGCACGAATCCAAGCTGCTCATCGCACGAGCCCTGGCTTGTGGTGACACGATCCTGACTTGGCCTCGTTTGATCGATCCTCGACTTCCTTATTTCCTTTATATCTTGAGTTCTAGAGTTCCGATTGACACGATTCTTTTTCTGTTGCGACCCTTTCTTCAAACTCTTCAACATGGTATATCATTTGACTCCATTGGATCAACTCACAATTTCTGAACGTTTACAAACTTGCTTGTCTTTTGCCGGTTTTGCTCGTTTTCACTACAAAACATAACTTTCTAGCAAAAAAGGGTTAAATACACAAAGTATAGCATTTTAGGGTCAAATATGAACTTAAGCACATCAAAATCATATAGAAATGACTACAAAAACATGCAATATTGACCCTAATCAATACGACTTGCACAGAACGGTGAATAACACAATATATAGCATATTAGAGTCAATAATGCATACAAATCACTCAATATCATGCTAAAATACTGTTAGGGTCATACTTGAAAGTATGCTTTTACTTTGTATAACTAAACTGAATCTTTGAGCTTTATCTGAAATAAATCTTTTATCACTGTGCTTTAAATAATATGAATGTTATTCATTTATTGCAACCAATTCAAATATAATAGTACAAGTTACACTATAGGTAAAGGTGGTGATCCCCGCATAACTCACAGCAAGATCACATTATCAGTTTCTTGTAACAAGTACTAAATTCACAACTTAGATGAGATTTGAACACCCCATTGGTAAATGGTTGATGTGTAAATCCCAGATTGGCTTATCTTGACCAAGGGATTGAACTAGTGCATGATGATGCATTGAAGAGGACTTACAGAGAGGTAATTCTTACGTACTGATTTATGGGATGAAGAATTAGACCTCAGTGGTCGTTTATTCTAAACCTCTGTCCCTTAAATAGGACTGTGTGTGATCCGTGCGTGACACTTTATTTTATTATGGGTAGAGAGTCAATAAGATTCAATACTTCGCATCTTGGGTGTCGCCATTGAGAACATGACAGTTGCTAAGATTTAATACAAAGGAACGTGTGCTTGGAGAGTCTTGCATGATTAGTCCCCTTGGTGGGCTCTAAACGTTCGTCATACTAAATCTTGCAAGTGGAATTTGTTTCCGGTATGATGATAAAGAAGAGTTGTCCTTACTCCAAGGTTAAGATGTTAAATTAATTAAAGCATTCAGTGGCTTGATTAATTAACAGATAAGAGAATCTTAAACACGAGAAATAATGACCGGGAGCCATATGATTGTAATATGGGTTAAGATGGATAGTACAACATTAATCCTATAGTGGAGTGAGATTAATGTTAATGGGTTGAATGACATTGGGCTCAATGTTAGAATTCAAGGCCCATTAGGAGGTCCAATCTTAATTCTCCTAAAGGCCCCTCAAGTTGCCCAATTAAATGTCCAACAATGAATAAGGTGATTAAAATAAAAGAAATATTTTGGGCCCATTTGGTAGTAATTTTTGAAAATTATTGTATTATAAATTAATGAGATATTTTATGGAAAATAGATATGTAAATCTTGAATGCAAGAATATCTAATAAAATCAAGATCTCATTTAATTAAAATATATGATATAAATTTAAAAAATTATGAAGAGGAAATATCAAGAATTGAATATTTAGTATTCAAAGATTATCAAGATTAGAATATTTGATATTCATGATAATCAAGATTTGAAATATTAGATATTCAAGATATTCAAGATCTTGTATTCTCATTATAAATATGAGATGATACAAGACTTTATGATACTACTATTCTTGATATAATTTTCAAGAATTACTAGAGAGGGCAACAAAATTATTTTCTTCCTTGTGTTGTGATTATTCATGTGGCCTCCCACCGGGTGTACAAATAAGGATAAGGGAATACTTGAGCAGGCTTTTGGGTTTATCAAGTTGAGGGTCTCAAGATGGACGCCTTTGATCTCAACCAATTTGTGAAGGAGATAGGTCTCAAGAAGGAGTCCTTTTGTCTCAGAAACCTCCTTTTCCATCTCAAAAGGACGTCTTTTGTCTCAGAAACCTCTTTTTCGTAAAAAGGTATAATTCACTAAATCCCTTAGTTCCGCATGTTTACGGCTTTATGTGAAATTATTTGTTCATATGTTTTGCATGCAAAGCCTGTTGTTGGGTATACAATTATTTGATTTAATTAATGTTTAAATCATGATATTTATTGTGAGCTTAAATTTGTATTTAGCGTATATCCCGAATAGATCCGCGTTTAATTCCCGAACAAATATACCAAATATGATGCAATTATTACCCTAATTAAAGAGCTTATCTGTCTGCTGATTCACCATCCTCAGAGTAATTCAGGCATGGCAGATAGAGAAGAGGTAGAAACTAAAACACACTCTGGCAGCTCATCTTGCTCATCTACCCATTCTCTGGAGTTTGAGATGCAACAACTGCTCTCAAATCTCCAATCCTCTTTAAGTGTCTGTGCTAAAATGGAAGAGAACTCAAGGCTAAAAGTTGAAGTCTCTCAACTGACCATAGAGAATGGTAAGTTGGATGAACTATTAGCTGAACCCATTCCTTCACTTGCTCAAGTGTCAGAAGACTTAAGAGTTAAATGTGAAGAACAAGAACAACAAGTTGCTACACTACAAGCTGAAAATCCGGGGTTAGAAGAGGAACACAAGCTAATAAAGGCTAAGTTCAATGAACTCTTCAAGGAGCATACATAGACAAAAGAAAATGAGGATCAGCTCAAGTTGAAATTGGGACAGCGGACCAATGAACATTATGCAATGTTATCTAATGGAAAAAAAAAGGTACAGGTTCAGAGAGCTGATAATAAGGGAAAAGTAAAAAATCAGATGAGGAGAGATCTACCTAGACCCTCCCATAAGGACAAGTCCAAGCAAAACTCTTCTCCACCCTTGGTTACATTTAAGGTACCAACCAAACCTGCAAAATCAGCTAAGACCATTGTATATGAGTCATTCAAAGGCTCCAGCAGGACTTACCCTTATAATCAGACCTCCAGACCTAGTGTTCTAAGACATGCGTCTAAGAGAAACCCTCTGAAGGCTCATCTTTGTTGATAAATATGGGAGATGGATAAGGTTTCCTAAATCTCATAAGGATGGCATATTCCTATGGATCCCTAAAGAATTGCCTCCTGACCTTCCAGGACATAGTAGGGTACCTATAGCCTGATTTTATTTTTAGGTACACACCAGCTCAAGAGATAGAACAAAAAGCTGACATCAGATGAGAGGAAGATCAAATCAGAAGAGCTGAGTGTGATGAATTGATCTAAAAGCTGACATCTACCCAAATAAGAAGGAGCCTATGTGGTTAAAATAGTCAAGTTGGACACTCGTGAAAATATCAGCAGAGATTGGTGTATGGGGGAATATCAGCTGAGGTAACCAGCTGACCTCAGAGTTACCTGATGAGCTTATCTCACATGTACAGATGACCCTTGCATAGCAGATGATATTCCAAAGAAGTGTTATGCAGTCTGAAGTTCAGAAGGGCACCCAAAAGCAACTCCAGACGATTTTCGATTATTATCAGACAAAGAAAATCTAATGTTAAAGCTATCAAATTAAGGAATTTCTATCCAAGACACCTTAGGTCATTGCAAAGCTATTGTTCAATCAGAATCGTCATTTCACTTTGTACTTCTAAGCCTGGTGTTGTATGCCAATTTTCACTCCTACCGACAATCACTACTGGTAACCAAGGATATGTCTACAAGATGCCCCACATATGTTCTTCAAGAAGAAATTAGATGATACTTGGTCAAGGGGAACATCAGATAAAGTTAGGCAAGCCAACTGATTTGAGGAAGATCAAATTTCCTTGGGTTTTAACATCATCAAAAAGGGAAAAATTGTTGTGAAAAATCCCTTTATTTTAATGATGTTAAAACCAGCTGAACATGAGAAGACCAGGTGATGTCGAGAAGGTCAGCAGAGGTTAAGAATATCAGCTGAGGTCCAGAAGTCTAGCTGAGAAGAGAAGATCAGCTGAAGAGCTGAGTACAGTACGTCGAGGACCAAGCTTCAAGATCAGCTGAGGTCGTCAAAGGCTACTGATCTTAGGGTCCGCCCAATGCGAAGCTATTCAAGCTAAGGGGACAAGATCCAGGTAATGGCTATGTTATTTCTAGAATTGAAGGTAATCAATCAAAGAAGACAAATCAGGATTGAAGATCAGGCCTACACGGAAAGAGGCTAATCTGGAGATCAAGATCAATCAATCTCTATCATTGATTGATTACTTATTTATATGGATTTCAAATCATAGTCAACCCTAATAGCTAGTATTTTATACCTATAAATATGAGTATCAGGGTGAAATTCAACAATAATCCTACGTGTGATTAAACTAGCAGAAACACTGCAAAATTCTATTTGTACTCACAAAATATTACATATTTATTCATTCATTGTAAGAATTTGTAGAAGTCTGAAGTTGATTGCAAGATGGCATTAACTATTTATAAAAGAGAGTTTTCTCTCGTAGGTTGTAAGAAAGTAAGCAAGTGAGTAGACAACCCGTCTATACCAAGTTGGGTAGAGGAGAGTGGATGTAGGAAAGTTGGTCTGAACCACTATAAATCTGATATTATAATTGCTTTATTTTATTTGAACATACTTGCAGCACTAATTAAAAGGTTTTTAACTTAAAACGTTTCCGCACACAAAATCACTGCACACTCAGCTGATATACAATCAACTAACTTTGAAAATCTGAAGACAGAAAGTCTTCTTTGGACCAACAAACCATGAATCCATGAAGTATATAGTAGCTTCCCAATCTTAGAATCTTTGCCACCATGGTAATCATGTTTGCATAGATCACTTCACCAGGTTATATGGTAGATTCTTTCTAATCTTGTTTATCAAACATGCATGCTCAGTAGTCACTCTAGTGGTGTTAGATGAAGGAATCCAATTGTACACACACAACTTGTGCATAATGAAATGCAATCTAATCAAACTAGATTTGAACAACTTCTTAGGTCACTTAGTAAGCTGACCTCCAGTAATAGAAGACACAATCTTATCCATATCAGACTCTTCAACAACATTCTCAGCATTCACAGTTCCAAGAAATTCATCTATCTTTTCTGGAGACACATCATAAACCGAACCTCTAAAGAAGACTCTATCATATTTAGCACTAGTACTCTTCATCATACTTTGACAGACATGAGCATAAAATTCACAAACCCGAGTACTACTGAAGGTGCTAAAATACCTCAAGCATGGAGTAGACTTGTTTCTTCAAAGAATGGAATGAGGTTGTAGTCTTCCAAATCTGCATTGTTTATCCTTCTTTCCTGTATCACATCCTTCTCAGCAAACTTCCTGTACCTACTATTGGAATCAGTAAAGTAGAAATTGTCATTCCTATAGTTCTCAACAAGCTTTTTTTTCTTCATCAGAGGCATATTCACTATTAGAGCCTTTTTCACCATCATCAGAGGCTTCATCATCATCATCATCATCATCATGTTCCTCTTCTTGATCAGCTTCTTTTTCAGAATCATATTTTGGATCTTCAGCATCTTCATCACCTTGTTCTGGTTCATCCACCCTTGACGCCTAGGGGTGGTAACACCAGTAGTAGCACTACGAACCTTCTTCTTTTTCTCTAGGGCCTTGCACATTTCAGAAATCGTTAAGTTTTCATCTAAACTAGCAGAGTTATTGTTTGCCTAATATATGTATGCAATCACACAATTGTAGGTAAACGTTGTGGTATTCGGCAATTGATCAAGTTAAAATATCGATCGCAGAGGAACGAGGCTTTATAAGCAAGTATTGAGTGTTTAACAAAGGTGATTAACTTTTTTTTTTATCGGTAAATGTTAGTTGTTAGTAGTTATGTTAGTTCACCAAGTCTCCTTACACTCCATATCTCCAAGTCCAACCTTATATCTCCCTCCTAATTCATTCCCAAAGGGAATCGAACCCAGGTCATGTCACGCCCCAATTTTCATAAACAGCGGAAGTCTTACACAAAATTAATAATTTGGAAACCTTTTAGGACGTGAACTAACATGCTTGGAATAAAATTTATTTTCTTTAAAAACCTTTTTATTTTAAATCAGAGTAATATAACTCTAATAAATAAACCATACATTCAAATAAATGACTCATTCAACACATCCATGGAAACCCTAAAAATACCATCTCAACATAATTAACATAATCCAATATAATTCACTTAGCACGTTCATATAAATCACAAAATATCATAACAATTATACGTAACATGTTTCAATATAATTCACATGTGAAATAAACTTAATTTAATAGCATACATCAACTAAGACATCAATTAAATCATGCATTAATACATAATAATTTCGTGTACAGCAGCTGAAGGGTGAAACTTTCGAAAATAATCAGGGTGTACTCAACAAAATAGGGTGTGTATGAAAACAGTCCACTAACTAATACCAAATCCATTTTTCTCTACTACTATTATCTTGCCAATAAATTTTATAAATAAAGAAAACAAGAAAAAGTAAAAGGCATTCCCACAACCCGGGAAAAAGGGATAGAAAAAGATTATTCTGGCCTCGATAAAAATCCCGTCGTAAACCACCCTTGTGGAAAACCTGTCGTAGGAAAAAAGAGTGTCCAAAAATACCTTAACAAATCCCGTAGGTACAAACAAGCAAAAAAATAAATAAATAAGCAAAAGGAAATAAATCTGAAAATCCAAAAATAAACCCGCTATGTGTGTATACTAACAAAAATGCAAAGAATGAAACGCCCCCAATCAGCGCTGATTCAATGCCAGCCCTTCCAATGCAATCAGCGAACAAAGTATACCCTAATAACCCCCAACAACAGCCGCTCATTAAGACAAAACCAACATTTATCTCCCTGCCACCCTGCCATTTGAAAATATCAATAAAAAGGGCCATAAAAGATATAAATCCCAGGGCATTAATTGTGTAAACAAAAATAGCTGCCTCCATCCCAGATCAGCAACATATCAGCGAAACCGCAGCCACAAAAAACTGCAGCAAATCTGTTTCACAACATGAAGCATCCAAGTAAAACCCTTCAGAGAACATAGCAGCCCAAAAAATACACCCAGGAATTAAGGCCTTCAAATCCGGCAGTATAACACCAATCAGAAGTGTAGCCAAAAATAAACAAAGAATGTAACTCCTGCAGCACACCAAAGAAACAGCAGTGGAATCAAAATTCCGCCAAACAGCTCCCAATTAAACAAAACTAAATTATAGTATTAGCATTAATGCCCAAACATAACAGCAGTCTTCCATTTCATCACAACAAGGTTCAGGGAAACTTGCCCCCATTCCATCCTATTCCAAAGCAACCCATCAACGAAGCAGCACCATGCCCAAATAAAACCACAGCAGCCAAATTCCAGCGTGACACAAAGAAACAACATCATTTCAGCAAGAATTTACTCCAAATATCTACAAAAATAAAAGCCAAAGAATCCTCAACAAAAGCGACAACCAAAATAAGCCCAGTCATTTAGGCCATTCCGGCGCAACAAAGTCCAGAGAAGACCCCCAAATGAAATGTACAAGGGTCTCCACTTTTCCCATTCCAGCCCCTAAATGCTGCAGTATATAATCCCAAATATAGCAGCTATTTTGACATCCAACATCGCAGCTGTACAAAAGATGAAGCGTTCCCCATCCTTCCGTGAATGAAGAAGCAGATCCAAAACCAAAACCATCTAAGATCTCTAAATACTTAAATAAATCATACTAAACATATTATAAACACTTGCCACGAAAATCCCTTAATAAAACGAATGAAAAGCTCGTAGAATAAAGTTAAAGGACTAATTTAAAGCTGTAACTTTAAAACGATTGTACTCAAGGTTTTAATACCAAAATAACTTAATATTTAATGGCTAATAATCTGCCAATATATCGGAAATAGGCTGTGCATAATTTTGGTATTTTTAAAACAAGGAATTTGAGGACTAGAATCACATAAAGGACTAAAATCAATTCCTCGACTTCTACTAGGTAAAAATTCACGAAAATTTGTCAACATGCATAATACTTCATGGCAATAAAGCTGGTAAAATTTCATAATTTTTGGTGTTATAAATCTTGACTTATCGAGTATGCAAATCTAAGGACAATAACTAATTCTTTAGGGCAATTAATCACATAAATTCAACACATAATCACACTCAATAAAATTCATCCAGCAGCCTATATCTTCATAAAAATATTCATCAACTTAATCCTAACATTCATGCTATTTAACACATAATCATAATAACATAATACCTCATAAAAATCCATAATAAAAGTCCCATGATTCATCAAACCATAGAAATCCTAAATCAAACATCTACGTGTCCATGCACTCAAACGAAATAATCATGCAAACATCCAAACTTGTGGAAAAACACATAAGCACCGATTTCTTAAGAAACTTGCTAACATAAAATAAATCCTACTTGAATTATTAAAACTTCGTCCTTTATCTTCTCTTTTCTCGCATCACATCCACCCTCCTCCGCCTTGCCGATCTCGTAGCCTTACCCAAGATAATTTGAAAATATTATTCGGTGAAAGGGTGAGCAATTATAAAATAATCACTCCGTCAGGATAGTTAGTTCGAAATCTAAATATAAAGGACATGAAAACATGTAAACATACCAATCTTTCTTAATCTGTGATACGGCATTAACGTATCTAATCTTGTTGATATGGCATTAACGTATCTAATCTTGTTGTTACGGCATTAACGCATGTAATCTTGTTGATACGGCATTAACGTATCTAGTCTTGTTGATACGGCATTAACGTATCTAATCTTGTTGATATGGCATTAACGTATCTAGTCTTTGATACTACATAAGAGTATCCCTCTTTAGCATATAAACACATAAACACATCAACTAAACATTTAAAAATCGAACTAGAATGTACCACTTTTCACCGTTTAAATCCCCACCTTTTCTTGTCTTGAAAATAAAGAAGTGTTGTACGTTGGCTTGCTAACTCCTCGATCGAAATCCTACCCCTTCTACCTCAAGAAGACTCTCGAAATCTGCCCTCTCTCTTTCTCTACAAAGCTGCCAAAAAACTAGTCCAATATCTTCATAAGTTGCCAATTTTTTGGTGCAATAATGGCTGGTTGAATTTTGGGGTGTCTAAGGGCTTTGAGGTCTTGATCAATTCATATATATAGAGATGGAAAAAGTGTGTAGGGTTGGGAAATAATGGCTGGCCGAAATTATGAGGGAAAGGTAAGAAAATTGGTCCAATATCTTGATGTATCTCTATTTCCATACTTGGCAACTTATTTCCATAATTAATAAATCCTTACCAACTCTTATTCTTGTGATACTTAACCTTCAAGCATGTAATTTTCTTGCATAAGAAAGTATGACTTATTTCCATAAATAAAGATACTAGAAATCCAAGTATTATTGCCCTATAATTTTCAAAAATTCTTATAATACTAAGACCCCATATTTTTGAAATCATTATTAATACTATCCCAAGTATTATTTAATCCTATTATTGGTCAAAACCTCATAAAGTCAAATCCCTAAAATTAATTCCTCAATTACTAACATACCCTTAATGAATTAATACTTAAGGAAATAATATTCTTAAAGGACTAATACTATAACCTCAACAATAATACCTCTCTTCCTTGCTCTTAAGAATTTCGAACCTAGTACTAATTTAGGAGTCCAAATAATACTAATTGGGACAACTAATACTAAGCAAAAGAATTAAAATACCAAGGCATAACAACTTAAAGGACTAAACCTTGCACACACATTAAACTCACGCCCAAACTAAAAATTAAAGGACTAAAAACCTGCTGGAACTTTGGGGTGTTACAGGTCACTC